>JAANYP010006386.1:0-105631 GCA_020465985.1 Centrapalus pauciflorus | reverse complement strand
TTATTCACTCAGCAGTATTGTCCGGTTGATGAACGCCGAAAGTTGGAGGCAAAGTTTATGGCTTTGATGCAGGGGACTAAGACTGTGTCCCAATATGCTGTGGAGTTTACGAGGCTGAATCTGTTCGCGCCTCATCAAGTCGATACTGAGGAAAGGAAGGTGACCAGGTTTGAGGCTGGTCTGGATATTGAAATTAGGAGGGTCATGAGCAACGTTCGCTACCCTAAATTTGCTGGTTTACTTGAGGCTGCCAGAAATGTAGAACAAATTTTGATCATGTCAGGTTATTCCATTGGGTCCGCTGGTGCTTCCACCAACACAACACAGCCGTCACCGCCGAAGCGCCAACGGGAGGGAGGATTCTAGGGATCTTCTCGGTCTTCACAGTACTCACCTCAGCAGTCTTATCGCCGACAGTCTGGTTCATCTGATCGTGGTCGTGCTCGTGCTTATTCCATCAACACCGAGCCACAATATTGCAATAAGTGTCATCTGGAGCACTTTGGCAAGTGCACTAACGGACGCGCTTGCTTTTGCAGTGGGGAATTGGGTCATTTTCAGAACGATTGCCCAAGGAAGGGAGATGCTTGCTATAAGTGTGGGGTGTGGGGACACTATAGTAGGAACTGTAGGAAGAATGCTCCAGCAGCTGCTGCTCCATCATCAACACGATCTTCTGGAGGTTCGAGTGGTGGTTCAGTTAACCGCCGGGGTCAGTCACAAAGGGCATCGGCTCGTGCTTTTCAAATTACTGCAGAGGAGGCAAGGGAAAATCCGGAGGTTGTTACGGGTACGTTCATAGTTAATTCTATGCCAGCACGAGTTTTATTTGATTCGGGTGCAAATCGTTCTTTTGTTTCTACTATGTTTGCACAACAACTTGCCATGCCACTGTCTAGATTATCTGCTGTACTTGACATAGAAACTGCTAGCAACACTCTAGTCAAGGTAGATCACGTATACTGTAATTGCACATTAGTAATTGAAGAATATTTACTACTCAGCGTGGTAATTAAATAATGGAATTGTTTTTATAATATGTATTTGGGATGATTATAATGTTACTGAGTATGTAGACTTAGAATTGGGACCTTGTAGCACCGTAGGGTGTTTGAAACAGTTGTAATACTTTAATTATGTATTTTATTGCTTCCGCACTTTAATTAAGCTTTCAGATCATTTTGTAAATTATGTTTGGTGATTAATCTTGGGTGTTATGTAATTGTGGTTAAATGTGGCAAGGGTGTCACACGAGATGGTATCAGAGCAGTAGTTTGAGATTCAAGTGTCCGTGAGGTCTTGGTCTCAAACATTAAGTGATGACATGTAGTAGTTTAAGTAATGATCTGAACTAAGATAGGTTATGATCTAGTAATTATAGGAGATTGACTATCATACGGGACAAATGGGTGGTGTCTTTAAATTAATGACATGTTACTAAACAAATCATATGTTTATAATTTCAGAACATGTCTGGAGGAGGAATGACACCCGAAGAAGCCAGAGAGATGACGCTAGCCATGATGGCTGAGCAGAATAAGATGATACAAGATCAGTTTCGGGCTCGAGATGAGGCCGATGCTAAGAGAAGAGAGGATAAGAGAAAGAACAAGGAGAAGGAAGGGGGCAACAATAATGATGAACAAGATGACAACACTGGGTCGTCTAACAAACCCAAAGGTTGTCGGTTTAAGGATTTCAAAGGAAATGGTGCTGTGGAGTTTAATGGATTGGGTGATGATGTTGCCGCACTGGAATGGATAACAGCAACCGAACGGACATTCCGAATCAGTGATTGTGCTAAGAAGGACATGGTTCGGTATGCTACTGCTATGTTCACAAATGATGCGATTATGTGGTGGAACGCTATGGTGAACGCCTTAACATTGGAGATAGTGGCGGTTATGACGTGGGATGAGTTTACAGAGTTATTCACTCAGCAGTACTGTCCGGTTGATGAGCGCCGAAGACTGGAGGCGAAGTTTAATGGCTTTGATGCAGGGAACTAAGACTGTGTCCCAGTATGCTGTAGAATTCACGAGGCTAAGTTTGTTTGCGCCTCATCAAGTTGATACTGAAGAAAGGAAGGTGACCCGATTTGAGGCTGGTTTGGATATTGAAATCAGAAGGGTTATGAGCAACGTCCGCTATCCTACATTTGCTGGCTTATTAGAGGCTGCCAGGAATGTAGAGCAAATTCTGATCATGTCGGGTTATTCCATTGGGTCTGTTGCTGCTTCCACCAACCCAACACAACCGTCACCACCAAAACGTCAACGCGAAGGAGGCTACACTGGTTCTTCTCGCTCGTCTCAGTACTCGCCGCAACAGTCTTATCGCCGCCAGTCTGGTTCTTCTGGTCGTGCTCGTGCCTACTCCATCAACACCGAACCGCGATATTGTAATAAGTGTCACTTGGAACACTTCGGCAAATGCACTAACGGACGCGCTTGCTTTTGCTGTGGAGAGTTGGGTCATTTTCAGAATGAGTGCCCAAGGAAAGGTGATGCTTGCCATAAGTGTGGTGTATAGGGGCATTACAGTAGGAATTGCAGAAAGAATGATCCAGTTGCTGCTGCTCCATCATCAACTCGATCATCTGGGGGATCAAGTGGTGGTTCAGTCAACCGCCGGAACCAGCCACAAAGGGCACCAGCTCGTGCCTTTCAGATAACGGCAGAGGAGGCTAAGGAAAACTTGGAGGTGGTTACGGGTACGTTTATAGTAAACTCTTTACCTGCACGAGTGTTGTTTGACTCGGGTGCCAATAGATCATTTGTATCTACTATGATTGCACAACAACTTGCCATGCCACTGTCTAAGTTATCTGCCGTACTTGACATAGAAACTGCTAGCAATACTTTAGTCAAAGTAGACCATGTATACTGTAACTGCACGTTAGTAATTGAAGATGTAGTCTTCAATTTGGATTTGATTCCAATCGAGTTTTGTGAATTTATGTGATTATCGGGATGGACTGGTTGATTGAGAATGAGGCCCATATCGTCTGTAAGAAGCGTATGATCAAGATAACTACTCCGGAGGGGCGAGAGATTTGCATATATGGGGATCGGAGAAGTGGGGATCTGTGTTTATTGACTATTGCAAAAGCTCGAAAGCTTGTTGCAAAGGGATGTGACGCCTACTTAGCATATGCTATTGATGCTAAGGCTGAGAAAAATATTGTGGCCGATGTGCCTGTTGTTTCACAATTCCCGGATCTGTTTCCGGAAGACTTGTCTGGCGTGCCGCCTGAGAGACAAGTGGAGTTCCGTATTGATTTGATCCCTGGAGCTGCACCGGTAGCTCGTTCTCCGTATCGCCTTGCTCCTACTGAAATGAAAGAGATGATGACACAACTTCAGGAATTATTGGATAAGGGCTTCATTCGACCGAGTTCATCGCCATGGGGAGCTCCGGTATTATTTGTTAAGAAGAAAGATGGCACGATGAGGATGTGCATTGACTACCGGGAGCTGAATAAATTGACGATCAAGAACAAGTATCCGCTGCCGCGGATAGATGACTTGTTAGATCAGTTACACGGGGCTTGTGTCTTTTCTAAGATCGACTTGAGGTTGGGATACCATCAGTTAAAAGTAAGAGAAGAAGATGTACCGATGACAGCTTTCAGAACTCGGTATGGGCATTACGAGTTTCTGGTCATGCCTTTTGGGTTAACTAACGCCCCGGCTGTCTTTATGGACTTGATGAATAGGGTTTGTAGACCGATGTTGGATAAGTTGGTGATTGTGTTCATTGACGATATTTTGGTATACTCTAAGTCTGAGGCCGAACACGCTGATCACCTAAAAGAATTGTTGGAACTGTTAAGAAAGGAGAAGTTGTATGCCAAGTTCTCGAAATGTGAGTTTTGGCTGCAACAGATTCAATTTTTGGGGCATGTGATTTCAGGGGCTGGGATTTCTGTAGATCCAGCCAAAGTTGAAGCGATAAAGAATTGGGAACCGCCGCAATCAGCTATGGAAATCAGGCGTTTTCTTGGATTCGCGGGATATTATAGGAGGTTTATAAAGGACTTCTCAAAGATTGCAGTTCCGTTGACGGCATTAACGAAGAAGAATTCACCATTTGTTTGGGAAACCATACAGCAATAAGCATTTGAGATCTTGAAGAAAACACTAAGTGAAGCGCCGATACTTGCTCTATCGGAGGGCAATGAGGATTTTGTGGTGTACACAGATGCTTCAAGGTTGGGATTAGGCGCTGTACTGATGCAGCGAGGAAAAGTTATAGCATACGCCTCGAGACAGCTTAAGCAGCATGAGAAGAATTACTCAACTCATGATCTTGAGTTGACAGCTGTCACTTTTGCACTGAAATTGTGGAGACACTATCTGTATGGAACTAAGTGTCAGTTATACACGGACCATAAGAATTTAAAATACATATTTAGTCAGAAGGAGCTCAATATGAGGCAAAGACGATCGATGGAGCTTATCAAAGACTACGATTGTGAAATATTGTATCATCCTGGAAAGGCTAACGTAGTAGCCGATGCTTTGAGTTGCAAAGCTTATGCCAAGGAATGTTGTTATATGCAGACGTCCACGATGTTAACCTCCACAATTATTGACGATGTTAAAGCCGCTCAAGTGGAAGCTTTGAGGGAAGAGAATATTGGTGCTAAGGATATTAGAGTACAGAAAAATGTTATGGAAACTAGTGAGTCGGGGTTGAAAGGAATTTATGGAAGGATTTGGGTGCCGAAGTATGGTGGTATGAGAAATGTGATTATCGAAGAAGCACATCAATCAAAATTTTCTGTACATCCCGGGAGCACAAAGATGTACAACGACTTAAAGGCAGACTTTTGGTGGCCGGGATTGAAAAAGGATATCGGCCAGTACGTAGAACGGTGTAGGACTGTCGGCTAGTGAAAGCCGAACACCAGCAACCATACGGCAGTCTGCAACCGCTTCCCATTCCGGAATGGAAGTTGGAACACATCACGATGGACTTTGTTACTAAGCTGCCGAAGACTAGGCGTCAACACGATGCAGTTTGGGTGATAGTCGATAGGTTAACTAAGTCGGCTCATTTTATATCGATTAGAGAAAATTACTCGCTTGAGAGATTGGCTCAGATTTACATGGATGAAATTGTTTCTAGACATGGAGTATCGAAGTCCATTGTATCGGACCGGGACAGCCGGTTTACTTCAAATTTCTGGTCGGCTTTACAAGAAGGGTTAGGAACGAGAATAGCGATGAGTACAGCTTATCGTCCACAAACTGATGGCCAAAGTGAAAGGACCATCCTAACACTTGAAGATATGATGAGATCATGTGTATTGGATCTCGGTGGAAATTGGGATGATCATCTGCCACTAATAGAGTTTTCGTATGATAACAGCTACCATGCAACAATTAAGAAAGCACCTTTTGAGGCACTATATGGGAGAAGGTGTAGGACTCGTACTTGTTGGAGGGAAACTGGAGAAACACCGATTGCTGGGCCGACATTGTTGCAGGAGACAAACGAGAAAATACAACTGATCAAACAGAATATGAAAGCGGCTCAGGATCGCCAGAAAAGTTATTATGACAGAAGGCATAAACCTATCAGCTTTGAAGTGAATGACTGGGTTTACTTGAAAGTATCACCTATGAGAGGTGTTATTCGTTTTGTGAAGAAAGGCAAGTTGGCTCCGAGATTTGTTGGGCCATTCAAGATAATAGAAAAAGTTGGAAATCAATCGTATCGCCTGGAATTGCCTGAAGAAATGTCGGGCATACATCCGGTGTTTCATGTTGGAAATCTCAGGAAGTCGTTCACTACTGAGAATGAGGATTGGGCTGACCATTCTGAGCTACAAATTGATGAAAGGCTCCGATATGTTGAGGAGCCGGAATGTGTATTGGATACCAAAATGGAAAAGCTAAGGAGCAAAGAGATCGAAATGGTGCTGGTACGTTGGAAGCATCATAAAGGAGCAAATCACACTTGGGAGACGAAGGCGGAAATGTTAAGGAAATATCTGCAACTGTTTGAGGTCAAATAACTTCGAGGACGAAGTTTGAGCGTGGTGGAGCCCATGCTGTAACATCCTCGAATTTTAAAATTATTGTATTGAAGTTTATTAGTTTAAAAATTTTAATTTAAGTCGGATCGTATTTTAATTAATTATAAAAGTCGGTTGCTTTATTCAGAAATTGATGATTTAAATTTATTAAGTTTATATGATTATTATTAAGTGGTTGAGATGATAAAATAAAGACTTAATCTTTATTTAATGGAATTTAAGAACTTGATTGCTATTTTGAAGAATTAAGAAATTATAGAATTTCTATTTTAATTATTTAAGAAAATTAGAAAGTTGTGGGGTGAATGTGTAAAAGATGGAAAGAAAGGGAAATAAAAGACATAAGTCTTTTATTTTCTCATTTCAACTCTCTCTCTCTTCTCCCTGCTCTTTTCTTCTCTCTAAAAAGAAACAAAAATCTACGGTTCTTCATCTTCAAATCGAAAATCCAAGAAAAACGTCAAATTGGAGGTTGATATTTCAGATTCAAATTGTGTTGAAGAAGCTATTACCGTTGCAACAAACAATTTAAGGTAAATATCTCTCTGAAATTTCGATTTTTAAGGTTTATAGTTCGGTTTGTGGATGAAAACAAAATCTGAGATTTGGTCCAAAAATGTATATGCATGCTAAATATTCTTGTGGGTTTATGTAAATCTAGTATTGTAGAAGTTGTGTACAAAATTTGAGGTTCTAGTTTAAGTTAAATCTTAAGATTTTGGGAAAATTTATACAAGTTCTGTGTGTTTTTCGTGGGTTCCGTGTATTTATTTTGATAGTACCGAAACCATAAGGGAATACCGAAACCTCATAGGTTTCGGTATGTGTGAGTACCGAGACCCCAAAACTACCGAAACCCCACCCTCAATACCGAAACAATATATACATGCATATTTATATACCGAAACTCAGAACCCATACTGAAACTCTTAGTAGGTACCGAGACCAAAAGGAGGTACCGAAACCTTAAAGGTTTCGGTACATATACCGAAACTACAAGAAGGTACCTTGGTACTGAAACTTTTATAGTTTCAACAATTCCATTTTTTTTTCCAGATTCAATGAAACTTAGACACACACACACACACACACACACACACACACATATATATATATATATATATATATATATATATATATATATATATATATATATATATATATATATATATATATATATATATATATATATATATATTCATCATCTCGGTTGGGTTTATTTGATGAAAATAAGTAGAATCGGATGGATGTGTTTGGCAATCTCAAATATTGGAAATTAAAGTATAAATTTCGGATAATAAATTTTGACGGGTTAACTCAATAAATTGTGAAACTTGGTGAGACTCATTATAAAATGAGAGATTGATGGTATTATTAAAGGGATAAATTAGGAATAATTAAACTATCAAGTAAGAGGATTGAAATATGAATTCCGGGAGTCAGTTCCGAATGTTGTATTATTTTATTGGAATAAATTGGTGCTCATTCACGTATGAAAATGTTTATAATATGCTTTCCTTATGGAAATGAAACAGGTCCCTTGTGGTGTTATTTAACCCACAGTGGGGTACTTTGTGAGTCCGGTTGAAAGCTCGTAGAGAAATAAAATTGCTTAAAGTTTAATAGCGCACCCACTGTGAGTACATATGATTTCGCATGTTTATATCTGCTTTATGATTGCTATTGCCTGCTGAGAGATGTTGCTTCATTTTTCGTTTGGAATTCTACTAACTTGCGTAGATTTAGATGCACATTCTTATTTGATGCATGTCCCTTCGTTTGTTGTGCATCTAACGATGGACCGGTGGGTCGCATCTGTTACTCTGATGTTACTGCGCTATATGACCCGGAGCTGATCCCTCCGAGGTTCTGGTAGGCAGTATGTCATCCCCGATGTTATGTCTGTCTCAGATGGTTGGGTTTCATACCGAGCTATGGGCTCGTAGGAGCGACGGCTCATGTGTGTCGTACTTTGTGTACGTGGAGAGTGCACGACGTGTGTCATCGGTGTACTCTTGTGGGCTTCATAAAGATTTATAAAGTGCGTAAATCTGTGTATTCACAAAGCATTCGCTTATCCTTCAGTTGTTGACGTTTTACAGGAAAAGGAAAGTCTGCAGCCGGACCGTCTAGCTAGGTCAATTGTTCAAGTGATTGAAGAATATTTACTACTCAGCGTGGTAATTAGATAATGGAATTGTTTTTATAATATGTATTTGGGATGATTGTAATGTTACTGAGTATTTAGACTTAGAATTGGAACCTTGTAGCACCGTAGGGTGTTTGAAACAGTTGTAATATTTTAATTATGTATTTTATTGCTTCCGCACTTTAATTAAGCTTTCAGATCATTTTGTAAATTATGTTTGGTGATTAATCCTGGGTGTTATGTAACTGTGGTTAAATGTGGCAAGGGTGTCACAGATGTAGTCTTCAATTTGGACCTGATCCCTATTGAGTTCAGTGAGTTTGATGTGATAGTCGGGATGGACTGGTTGATCGAGAATGAAGCCCATATAGTGTGTAAGAATCGAATGATAAAGATAACTACTCCGGAGGGGCGTGAGATTTGTATATATGGGGATAGGAGAAGCAGGGATTTATGTTTGTTGACTATTGCAAAAGCTCGAAAGCTTGTTGCAAGGGGATGTGACGCTTACTTAGCATATGCGATTGATGCTAAGGTTGAGAAGAGATCTTTGGCCGATATGCCGGTTGTTTCACAATTCCCGGATGTGTTTCCGGAAGACTTGTCTGGCGTGCCGCCTGAGAGACAAGTGGAATTTAAGATTGACTTGATCCCTGGAGCTGCACCGGAAGCTCGTTCTCCTTATCGTCTTGCCCCAACCGAGATGAAAGAAATGATGACACAGCTTCAAGAGTTGTTGGACAAGGGCTTCATTCGGCCTAGTTCATCGCCGTGGGGAGCTCTGGTACTGTTTGTGAAGAAGAAAGATGGCACAATGCGAATGTGCATTGACTACCGGGAGCTTAATAAGTTGACGATTAAGAACAAGTATCCACTGCCGAGGATAGACGATTTGTTCGATCAATTACATGGGGCGAGCGTGTTTTCTAAGATTGATTTGAGGTCGGGGTACCATCAGTTGAAGGTACGAGAAGAGGATGTACCTAAGACAGCATTTAGGACACGTTATGGGCATTATGAGTTTTTTGTTATGCCTTTCGGGTTAACCAATGCCCCGGCTATCTTTATGGATCTTATGAATAGAGTGTGCAGACCGATGTTAGACAAGTCGGTAATAGTGTTTATTGATGACATTCTGGTGTACTCTAAGACTGAAGCTGAGCATGCTGACCATCTAAGGGAACTGTTAGAGCTATTGAGGAAAGAAAGGTTGTACGCCAAATTTTCGAAGTGTGAGTTTTGGCTGCAACATATACAGTTTTTAGGACATGTGTTCGGGGGCTGGAATTTCTGTGGATCCAGCCAAAGTTGAAGCAATAAAGAATTGGGAGCCGCCTTGTTCAGCCACTGAAGTTAGAAGTTTTCTGGGGTTGGCAGGATATTATCGGAGGTTCATAAAGGACTTTTTTAAGATTGCAGTTCCTTTAACTGCATTAACAAAGAAGCATGCACCGTTTGTATGGGAAACTGTACAGCAGGAGGCCTTTGAGGTTCTGAAGAAGGCGTTAAGTGAGGCGCTGATACTTGCCTTACCTGAAGGCAATGATGATTTCGTGGTGTATACGGATGCCTCGAGACTGGGGTTAGGCGCTGTACTGATGCAGCGTGGAAAGGTCATAGCGTATGCTTCAAGAGAGTTGAAGCAGCATGAGAAGAATTATTCAACTCATGATCTTGAGTTGACAGCGGTCACATTTGCATTGAAGTTATGGAGACACTATTTGTACGGGACTAAGTGTCAACTCTACACGGACCATAAGAGTTTGAAATACATTTTTAGTCAAAAGGAACTTAATATGAGACAACGTAGGTCTATGGAGTTTATTAAAGACTACGATTGTGAGATACTGTACCATCCCGGAAAGGCTAATGTGGTAGCCGATGCCTTGAGCCGGAAAGCTTATGCTAAGGATTGCTGCTACATGATGACGTCTACTATGTTAACGTCTACCATTATAAATGATGTTAAGGCCGCTCAGGAGGAAGCCTTGAAAGATGAAAATGTCGGTGCTGAGGATATTAGAGTACAAATTAAGAATATGGAAACAAGTGAGTTGGGATTGAAAGGTGTATACGGGAGGATTTGGGTGCCGAAGTTTGGTGGAATGAGACAAGTAATCATCGAAGAAGCACATCAATCCAAGTTTTCTGTACATCCCAGAAGCACAAAGATGTACAATGAACTGAAGGCAGACTTTTGGTGGCCGGGATTGAAAAAGGACATAGGCCAATACGTGGAGAGATGTAGGACTTGCCGGCTTGTGAAAGCCGAACATCGGCAACCTTATGGCAGTTTGCAACCGCTTCCTATTCCGGAGTTGAAGTGGGAACATATTACAATGGACTTTGTCACGAAATTGCCAAAAACTAGGCGTCAACACGATGCAGTATGGGTGATAGTCGACAGGTTGACTAAGTCCGCGCATTTTATTCCGATAAGAGAAAGTTATTCATTAGAAAGGTTGGCTAAGATTTATATGGAGGAGATCGTTTCTAGGCATGGAGTGCCTAAGTCCATAGTATCGGATCGAGATAGCCGGTTTACTTCGAATTTTTGGTCGGCGTTACAAGAGGGGTTGGGAACGAGGATCGCAATGAGTACGGCCTATCGTCCGCAAACCGATGGCCAAAGTGAACGTACAATCCTTACATTGGAAGACATGATGAGATCGTGTGTGTTAGATCTCGGTGGCAACTGGGATGATCATTTACCATTGATAGAGTTTTCGTACAATAATAGCTATCACGCGACGATCAAGAAAGCACCGTTTGAGGCTTTGTATGGAAGGAGATGTAGGACTCCTACATGTTGGAGACAAACTGGTGAAACACCGATTGCTGGGCCGGCTTTGCTTCAAGAAACAAACGACAAGATACAGTTGATTAGGCAGAACATGAAAGCGGCCCAGGATCGTCAGAAAAGTTACTACGATAGGAGGCACAAACAAATCAATTTTGAGATAAATGATTGGGTGTATTTGAAAGTATCACCTATGAGAGGTGTTACTCGTTTTGTGAAAAGGGGAAAGTTGGCTCCGAGGTTCGTCGGACCATTTAAGATTGTTGAAAAAGTAGGAAATCAGTCATACCGTTTGGAGTTGCCTGAAGAGATGTCGGGCATACATCCGGTGTTTCACGTTGGGAATCTCAGGAAATCGTTTAATACAGGAAATGAGGATTGGGCAGACCACACCGAGTTGCAAGTTGATGAAAGGCTCCGGTACGTTGAGGAGCCGGAGTGTGTGTTAGATACTAAGGTGAAGAAATTGAGAAGCAAAGAAATCGAAATGGTGCTTGTGCGTTGGAAGCATCATAAGGGAGCCAATCATACATGGGAAACGAAAGCTGATATGTTAAAGAAATATCTGCAGCTGTTTGAAGTCAAATAACTTCCAGGACGAAGTTAGAGCATGGTGGAGCCCATGTTGTAACATCCTCGAATTCAATTTCTGTAATTCGGATCTGTTTAAGTGGAAAATTTACAATTAAGTTGAATTTTGAGCAATTATTATGTATTTGGGATATTTAGAAAGTTTGTTGTTATTTTAAGAAAATTTGAACTCGGAATTATTATTTTGGAGTATTAAGATTATAAAAGTTGATAATGACAGAACTAAGAATAAATCAGTATTTTATGGAACCGATTAAGTTGAGGGGTGAAAAGTGCAAAAATGTTGAAAGTTGAATAAAAAGGCTGAAAGCCTTTCATTTTCACATATGCACTCTCTCTCTACTTTCTCTCTCTAGAAAACGCTCTCTACTTCTCTCTACGATATCTCACAAACCGACCGGCCGATTATCGAGATTTATACGTCATCGGAAAGATCTCGAGGAGTACTACAACAATCTACAGTTGGATTCTTGATTTCGTATGGATTGAAGTAAGAATCGACTCTTTTAAGATTTTGTGTTTCGGTTTTGAAGAACATAAATTCGAATCTGTCATTTTTATGTGATTTAGAGCTAGTTTTGCTTGAAATCTTGCAAGAATATGATAGTATATGTGTAATAGAATGGAACCTATGCATCATACATGTTATATCGGTGATTTTAGGCTTAGAAAGACATCTTTTAAAGTTGTAAGATGAACAAACTCGAAAATACCAAGAACACAGTCGAAATGCAAGAACAAACTCGATTTTTGTACTAAATTCGAGCATGTATTCGAGTTTAACACATGGAATTCGAGTTTATGTCCCTAAATTCGAATTTAGGACCCTAAATTCGAATATGGTTTGAATTTATCCTCATGGGTTCGAGTTTGGCCTCAAATTCGAAGGAAAATTCGAATTTAACCCCTTAAATTCGAATTTAATGCCTAAAAATTGAAACCCACTCTCTAAACTCGAATATTTTGAATGAAACACATAAACAACACTTAAAACAACAAGAATTATTCAAAGGACAAGGTATGAACTTGTGATGGGTTCAAACTTAGTTGTAGTTCGAATTTAGACATGGACCCGAAATAGGAGAAAATATTTCAAAACTTGCAAAACTTGGTCTTATGAATTTAAACGGTTTTTGACTTGAGGTATTGTTGCAACTAATTTAACAGGTCCCTTGTGGTGTTGTTTAACCCACAGTGGGGTACTTGGTGGATCCGGTTGATAGCCCGAGGAGAAATAATATCGGTTAAAAGTTTAATTACGCACCCACTATGAGTACAGTAGATTTCACATGTTTATATCTGTTTTATGTTAAGCTTTGCCTGCTGAGACCTGTTGCTTCATTTATTTGTTTGGAATTCTACTAACTTGCGTAGATTTAGATGCACATTCATACTTGTTGCATGTCCTTTCGATTGTTGTGCATCTAGTGATGGACCGGTGGGTCGCATCGATTACTCTGATGTTACTGCGCTATATGACCTGGAGCTGATCCCTCCGAGGCCCGGTAGACAGTATGTTATCCCCAATCGTACGTTTGTCTCAGATGGTATGTTTAATGCCGAGCTTTGGGCTCGAAGAGGCTGCGGCTCTGGTCCGTACTTGGTGTACGAAGAAGGGTATACGATGTTTGTCATCGGTGTTACCCTTGGGGCTTCATAAAAATTTATAAAATGCGTAATCTTTGTATTCACTAAGCCTTTGCTTATACCTCAGTTGCTTTATTTTTTACAGGAAAAGGGAAGTCTACCGCCGGACCTTCTAGTTAGGTCATTTGTGAAGATTCGGAAGATTTGGTACTATTTAATCGGTAATAATGCTTTGGGACAAATGCTATATTATATTCTGGATGTTGTAATAATTGTATTGGGTATGTAGACTTAGATATGGTACCTTGTAGCACCGTAGGGTGTATGTCACTGTTGCACTACTTTATTTTATGTATTTTTAATGCTTCCGCACTTAAACTAGGTTATCAGATCATTATTGTAATTGTGTTTGATGATTAAATCCTGGGTGTTTTGTAAATGGTGGTTGTTGTGACAAGGGTGTAACAAATTTTACCCTGAACGCAATTGCCGTAAGTGGCCACGAATGAAGCCAACAGATTCAGATGGTCTTCAGCCGATTTTGCACTCATAGGCATCTTTGAATATCTTTGAGATGTAGATGCTGGTGTACCCTGATGCCACTTTTCTTCTGGTCTAGCAAACCCTAAGAAAGCCCTACTCTGTGAGTCTTCTGTCTCAGCCGGTGACGACGTCTCTCCCGAGAAGAAAGCTGTAGCTGTCTTCAATTCAGCTGCCACTGAAGGTTTTGATTTCCCGAAGTACATTACAGGATCTTGAACTTGGTCATAATCCGTTTCTTTCTTCAGCAACTCAAAATGATACGCCCTCAGCGTTCTTACAACATTCTCTAGAGTCAGAGTATAGTATTTGTCTTCATCATGGTTTATTAAGGACACATACATCTCCCATTTGGCCGGTAAAGCATCCAGAAGCTTTTATTCTTCTCAGTTTCACTATACTCCACGTCATGGCTGTCTAACTCAGTACGCAGATGATAGAATCGTGTGATAGTCTCCTCCAGCTTTTCATTCTTCAATGCTTTGAAGATAGCAAACTGCTGCTTGAGCATCTCCATTCGATTCTTTCTAACCCTCGGGTTACCCTCACACCGTTTTTCTAAGGCATCCCACAGCTCTTTTGATGTCTTTTGATTACGGAAGGTGTGTAGTATTTCCTGAGGTAATGTCATCCGAATGACAGAGAATGCACGGTTTTCAGCCTCATAAATCTTCTTATCTTCATCTTTCATCTTTGAATATGATAAGACTCGTTGACGACCTTCAACCTCTGCAGTAGGTGGAATGTATCCCTCGTCGATACAGATCCACATTCTCATATCATTAAATCTTGCGAAGTCAGCAAACCGATCCTTCCACCAATAATAATCTTCAAGTTTCATCCACTTTAGCGGAGAATTTGCTTATCCAACCTCGTGATCCATATCCATAAACCAGTGTAGACTTGTCATTGTTTCAAATATAATTGAACATTAAACTTAATTAATTTAATTCGAAATTAATTTAAATTAATTCTTTCAAATTTGGGTAAATTCGAATTTAATTAAATTTAAACCTATTTGGGATTAAATTCGAATTAAGTTATTAAATCCAGCTAAATTCGAAATTGATGACAAATTCGAAGGTTCACTAATCTCGAAAGTCCTCTTAAACTCGAACCCCCACTTAAATTCGAAGCCTACTAAAATCGAAATTCTCTTATTCGACTTCAGAGTAAAGTCGAAATCCCCAAGCAAATTCGAACTGGCCAAATTCGAAGCAAACTTTTAAGGAAACTCGAAAGGAGCGCATTTTGGTCAAACTCGAAAATGAGCAAACCCTAATTTCTCCTTAACAAATTCGAGCACCGCAAATTCGAAAAACGGCTAATACTTCGAGTTTTTCAAGTTTTTCAGATTAAATCAATATTTTTACAAGTAAAAATATTGATTTTGATCAAAAACGTGAACTACAACAAAGTATTTCCCGGAATCTAATTTGATAAGCTCGAAAACCTCAAAAACACGTGATATTCGCCGTCTAAAACGTCAAGAAACCTAGGATGTATCTTATGAACACGAAGAACACAAAGAACACCCCGTAGACTCTGATACCACTTCTTTGTAATACGTTACACCAAGTTCAAACATACAAACAATAAATATCAAAAACATAAAATCACATATATCAAATACTAGTTAATATTCAATACCTTGTAATATCACTTAGACAAAATGCTAACACACTTAGACTGCTATCGTCACACAGGGTGTACCTACAAGTTGGGACAGACATCTGCCGTCAGTCGAGTTCTCCTACAACAATAGCTATCACTCGAGCATTAAGGCTGCTCCGTTCGAGGCACTTTATGGGCGAAAGTGTCGATCACCAATTTGTTGGACGGAAGTAGGGGATAGCCAAATCACCGGTCCTGAGATCATTGACGAAACTACCGAAAAGATAATACAGATTCGGAACCGATTAAAGATCGCACGGGATCGATAGAAAAGCTATGCACATGTTAGACAGAAGGATTTGGAATTCCAGGAGGAGATCAAGTAATGCTGAATGTCTCAGCTTGGAAAGGCATAATCCGTTTTCGGAAACGAGGAAAACTCAACCCTTGTTATATCGGACCATTCAAGATCGATTTCCAAAAGTATTGGCCCGGTAGCCTACCAACTCTATCTGCCCCCAGAGCTAAGTAATGTACATAATACCTACCATGTGTCCAACCTAAAGAAATACTTGTCTAACGAAACTTAACACTCGTCATACCCATGGACGAACTGGAGCTAGATGATAAGTTGAACTTCATTGAACAACACGTAGAAATAATGGACCGAGAAGTCAAGAAACTAAAACACAGCCGAATTCCGATAATAAAAGTCAGATGAAACTCTAAGCGAGCCCCTGAGTTTACATGGGAACGCGAAGATCAGTTCTGAGAAATATACACTCAGTTATTCTCAAATGCTCAATCAGTGGAGAATGCGAGCTAATTTCGGGACGAAATTCCCTTAACAGGGGGAGACTATAACATCCGGCACTAAACCAGGTTAGCAACTATGACCTAATCAGTATTTATTAGCAAGTTATAACCTAATCAGTGATCATTAACAATTAATCAAGGTGATTAACAAAGTTCACAAGGAAATTCAAGTCAATGAGAAACAATTTCATCGGTGCGATGAATCGGCAAATTAATTAATCCGAACGATTTGCGATATGATAGATTAATTCAACTAAGTACATAATTAAATTAAGATTAGTGACACTAATAATGCATTAATACACTTACTAAACATTAATTATGCAAAACTAAAACAATTCATTAAACAAATGCATTCAAAAGTATTTATGAATTTACATAAAAAGGGAAATACAAGATGTCACACCCCGTTACCCCGGTTGGCAACGAAGCGTGACGTCGCGAAACCGTAACCTTAATCATAACCAACGACCACTATATGGACGTTTTCAAAAATACATTGATTTGACTTCAAATATACATATTGTTTTACATAACCAAAATACAGCGTAAATAGTTCTTGAAATACCAAGATTAAATACACAATTTAGTTTATCAAGAAAGATGCAAATAAATCTCCGAGCTTGAAAATGAGGCAACTCCAAAATGAACGGAAGCCTTGGAATGCTTCCGATAAATGCGCATTCGTTAATCACCTGAAAATACATGCTAAAATACGTCAACAAATTGTTGGTGAGCTCATAGGATTACGCGAAAAGACCAGTTGTATGAACATTATCAGATGAGTTGAATTTATAAAGCATAAATTCCGTGTATGTATTACATAAACCATCATGCAACCGAAGCTTAATTAAATGAGTTTGTCTTGTGCAGTATTCCCATACGTAATACCGTGTGTTAAATATATATGCACCCACTGTTAGCCGAGCCGAACTAACCCGAATGGGGGGCAAGACTCCCGATAGATCTATCCACAATATATTCGCGCTTACAAATAAATGCAATTAACGGTTCATGATTTGAGGGCTGATGGATCCACACATGTAACATATAAGAAATAAACAGTTTTGAAGTCCATATGAAAATAGTTCATGTATTTCCACCCCAATAGATAGTGAAAATAGGGGCTATGAAGACTCACCGCATGTTGATGACAAAATGATCGTAAAAACGACGATTTACGTTGTTGATGAGTAATGACACCGGACGCGTTTAACCGAGTCCTAAATGATATAAGGGATTTAATAACTCCCATATATGATAATATGTATGTATAAATGTTGTTATGTTTTAAATCACCCAACATTACAAGTTTATAAATAAAATTCACTTAAAACGTCAAGTTTATATATATAATTTTCCAGCTTTTTCAAAGGTTTTTCGGCCTACTTTGAGGCTGTTTTTGACCAAGCTTCAAAACGTTTTAGGCTTTGGTTTTCTTGGACATTAAACTACTATATACAAAGAATTTTTAAAGTCAAGAACGACCATTTTTCGAGAGGTTTAGATTGGGGGAAAAGCTTGTTGAAAACCCTATGTTGGCCATTTTTGAGCTGTCAAACTTTCGGTTTCCCAAATAATTTTTGGGGGTCTTAAACTCCAAAATAAATTGTGAAAACTTCCAGATTTATAGTTAAGACATAGATCTAATGTTTGAGACAAGAATCAACTCATTTCGTTAAGTTATGAATTAGTTATGATTTTTCAAAGTCGATGTAAATTTTCTGCCGAAAATCCGTAGTTTATAAACTTGAAATAGCTTGTGATTCTTGTTGTTTATTCAAAGACTACTTGTATAAAAGTTGTAAAACACATTTATATAACTTGTTTTCATAATATTTACACTTACATGATGTGTTTATATATATTTATAAACATATTTGAAGAAAACAACTTAAAACAAAAACTAAGGATTTATAAACTTGAGTTTTTATGCAACTTGTTGTTGTTGGTGATTATATATATTATGCAAGACTTGTAACAACTTAACTAAAAGAAGTAATAAGGTTGTTTTTACTTAATTTGATGTATTAAAAGAATGCAAATGAGTAGGAGTTGAGTTCTTGAATTGTTGCACCAAAGAAACACTTGAAGAACTTGAAGAAACAAAAAGATGCAACTTTGATGTTCTTGGTTGCTCTTGACACAAAAGTGTGTTCCCCTTCTATGTTGGCTGATTTTTATGGTATAAAAATAATGTATTTTCGTTTTTATTTTTTTGTATAAAAGTATTTAGAATGTATTCTTGTATTTCCCTATTTATGTAAATTCATAAATACTTTTGGATGCATTGTTTTAATGAATTGTTTTAGTCTTGCATAATTAATGTTAAGTAATTGTATTAGTGTATGATTAGTGTCACTAATCAGAATTTAATTATGTACTTAGTTGAATTAATCCTTCATATCGTAAATCGATCGGATTAATTGATTTTCTGATTCGTCGCACCGATGATTTGATTCTAATTGAGTTGAATTTCTTCATGAGCCTTGTTAATCACTTTGATTAATTTCTAATGACCACTGATTAGGTTATAATTGGCTATTAAATACTGATTAGGTCGTAGTTGCTAACATTGTTTAATGCCGGATGTTACACAAGAATACATTCTAAATACATTTATACAAATAAAATGAAAATAAATGATAATATCTTCAAAAATTCAGCCATAGCTAGTACATAGTAGAGTTTGACTTCAATTTTATAATACAAAACTCCATACACAATCACAATCACATCTCTTTATTTCAACTTCACCAAGATATGCACTAAACCTCCATCTTTTACCATCATTTCATCCACTTTTCTTCTCTATACATAGAGAGTTCTTTTCTTCATTCCTTCACACCTTTACGAGAGCAAAACCTCTAATTTTACTCTCTTAAAATCGTCCATAGCCACATACACACAACCAAAGTTGTTTAGTTTCTTTATTCTTCAAGAATTCAAGTTTTTCAAAAGTTTCTTTGGTGCAACTAGTTCAAGAACAAGTCTTCTACACATTTTCATACTTCTAATACATCAAAGTAAGTAAATACTACATTATTACTTCTTATATTTATGCTAATATAAGTCTTGAATAATATATATAATCACCAACAACAACAAGTTCATAAAAACTCAAGTTTAAAAATCACTTTTTGTTTTAAGTTTGTTTTCTTCAAATGTCTTTATAAATATATAAACACATTATGTAAGTATATATAATATGAAAATAAGTTATATAAATGTGTTTCATGGCCTTTTATACATGTGGTTTGTTGGAAAGAAGAAAAAAGGAAATGATTTGTAATTTATTACATTCCAAATTCAAGGATCAATCATAGTTGGCTTAGCTATTCTCTAGCCTGGAATCATGCTATTCATTCTTTCCTTGTATAGGTTTTTTTTGTATTCTATAAATATGGCCCTCCAATGTACTGTAATACATATGATGAACGATCAATAAAGATTCTTCTGGTTATACCCTCTGATTTGTAACATGGTATCAGAGCGGTGAGACGTTCCAGACTTTTTTTTAAAACTCATCTTCTACCCAGGAAAAACCAAGCCGTTATGGCCGACGCCGAGAGCTCAAATACCAACGAAGATCTTACCGCACAACTTACAAACTTTTTCAAAAACCAAAACCAGACCACAAAACAGAGTTTATCCGATAGCTTGAAGATTAGTCTCAAGCTTAAGAGCCAGAATTATTCCCTTTGGGCTCGGATGATCCGAGTTGCGATTGGAGGAATATCCAAAAGTCTACTAAGCCATCTGTCAGGAGATCCCGCACCGCCAGATCCATCAGACGAACGGTACGAGCAATGGGAACAAGATGATTTAATCGTGTTCTCATGGCTAATACAAAACATCGAACCTGTTCTTGCTAGTAATCTTATAGAGTTTCCCACGGCGAAAACCCTATGGGATGCATTGGTGGTCACGTACAGCGGCGGGAAGGATAAGTTACAGACCTTCGATTTACACGTCAAAGCAAATGAAATCAAACAAAATGGAGCTCCTCTTGAAGATTTTTGGATAGTCCTGCAAGGCATATGGGGTGAAATCGAGAGAAGAGATCCGAATCCGATGAAGTATGCCATCGATATAGCCACATACAACAACATCAGGTCTGAACAAAAACTCTTTCAGTTTTTAAATGCCTTGGATCGGAAATTCGATTCTATCAAACGATTCCGGTGGGTCACAAGATTCTGGGGGGATAGGACTTGTCACGAAAGGACAATACTGCAGATCCGACTCCTCTGCAAAACCTCCATCCCGAGTGGATAAATCAAAGCTAAAGTGCAGTCATTGTGGTATGCTGAAGCACATGAAAGATCAGTGTTTTAAACTCGTAGGTTACCCCGAGTGGTGGAATGATGGCCACAAGAAAACTGGTGAGAAAGTGAGTACTAGCACCGACAACAACCAAGGAGGCTTTGGTGGTGTCACCGCCTCTGGTGCGTTGAACGTGGAGAACAGCGAAGAAGATGAAAGTAAAGGGTTTGGGGCTTTATCCTTAGACCCTTGTTTATTAAAATCTAATAAAGCTCAAAATAATTCTTGGATTTTTGATAGTGGGGCCACTGAGACTATGACTTTTGAATCTTCTGATATTATTTCTAACTCTGAACCTAATATATCGAAAATACAAACTGCAAATGGGGGTAGCATGCATGTTAAAGGGAGAGGGACAATTGAGATATCTCCAAAACTAAAACTTCATAATTGTCTTTATGTTCCTTCCCCATCTCATAAATTGTTATCTATTAGCCACGTCACAAAAGAGTTGAATTGTTCTGCTATAATGCACCCGACATTCTGTATTTTACAGGACATCAGGACTGGGATGATCGTTGGCCGTGGCACTAAATGACACGGGTTATACCATGTGGATGAGGTGACTCAACATGACACTGTGATGCTTGCTCATGGAACACAAAGTAGGGAAGCATGGCTATGGCATCGAAGGTTGGGACATCCGTCCACCGGCTACTTGCATTTATTATTTCCAAAACTTTTTCCTTCAAATAATGTTTTAAGTTGTGAAACTTGTGTTCTTTCCAAAAGTCATAGACAAACGTTTAAACCAAATTACACTCGTGTGAAGTTACCATTATCTTTGATTCATTCTGATGTGTGGGGGCCGGCAGAAGTTAACGAGGGGCAAGGTTTCCGTTATTTCTTATTGTTTGTGGACGATTGTACCCGAATGACTTGGGTATACTTCCTTAAACACAAGTCTAAAGTTTTTAAATTCTTTACCATATTCTATGCAATGATTCAAACCCAATACAAAACCAACATTCAAAATCTGCGGCCCGATAATGGAGGCGAATTTGTGAACAATTCTATGAAAGAATTCATTCAGTCAAAAGGAATGATTCACCAAACCACTTGCGCAAGACACCCTGAACAAAACGGCGTTGCCGAACGGAAAAATCGGATTTTACTAGAAATAAGTCAGGCTCTTATGCTTGAATCTAATGTACCAAAATCTTTTTGGCCTGAAGCCCTTGCTACCGCTGCTTATCTTATTAACCGACTAACCAAAGCACTCAATCTTAAAACCCCATTGCACACCCTATCAAAATTCACAAAAATACCACCCAGCCTTACCCTTGAACCATGAGTTTTTGGATGTTCCGTGTTTACCCATATTCCTAAAGTCGACCGTACCAAACTTAATGCATGTGCTGAAAAATGTGTGTTTGTTGGGTATGGAGTGAACCAGAAGTGGTACAGATGTTACAATCCAAAGCGCGGCACTGTGATCACCACTATGAATTGTGATTGGCTTGAAACCAAGTACTTCTACCGCTCCCAACACAGTGGTCAGGGGGAGGAAAATAAAGACCCACTGAGTCGGTTAAAATGGACCACTTCTTCTGAAAACGTTGTTGATCACAGTAATGGAGGCAGGTCAAATGAGTCACCTCACACTAAACCGTCAATCAGTGCCACCCAAGATCCGCCCAACCTGGTGTCCGAGGTAAGTGCTTCTAAAAACCTTGAAACCATTCCTGACCCACCTTTATCCAGTAACCATGGGGACAATGAATTTCCAAGAGAAATTCTCCCTGAACAGGTAGAGATTGCAAAGCCAGAAGCACAAGTTCAGCAAGAAGATAACAATCGGGTTCAAAAGACCGTGACTGAAAAGTATGTGCTACCGCCAAGAGCAAACAGAGGAGTTCCTCCAAAAAGATACTCACCAGAGAAGGAAACTACAAGATCAAAATACCCAATGGCAAACATCGCTAAAGGAAACATGTCCAAAGAAGCCAAAGCATTCATCATCGCTTTATGCTCCGAACAAACTCCTTCCACAACTCAGGAAGCCTTGGAATCGAGAGAATGGAAAGAAGCCATGGAGACTGAAATGGAAGCACACAAGAAGAACAAAACATGGGAAAAGTGTGTACTCCCACCAGACAAAAAACCAGTAGGATGCAGGTGGGTCTTCTCTATTAAACACAAGCCAGATGGAACTATTGAGAGGTACAAAGCTCGGCTAGTAGCCAAGGGCTACACCCAAATATATGGGATTAACTACTCCGAAACATTTTCTCCGGTTGCCAAGATTAATACAATAAGGGTTCTCTTTTCTATCGCTGCCAATAAAGGGTGGCCTCTCCATCAATTTGATGTGAAAAATGCATTTCTACATGGGGAACTAAAAGAAGAAGGCTATATGGAAGCACCACCTGGATTCACCAAAGACTTTGAAGAAAATGAAGTATGTCGTTTAAAAAAATCTCTGTATGGGCTAAAACAATCCCCTCGAGCGTGGTTTGGCAGATTCACTCTTGCAATGAGAAAATATGGGTATAAACAAAGCAACTCTGATCACACCCTATTTCGAAAACGAAGAAATGGTCTTATAACGTGTTTGATCATATACGTTGATGATATGATCATTACCGGTAACGATGAGAAAGAAATAGAGCAGCTAAGGCAGAACTTATTTGCAGAATTCGAGATGAAAGACTTGGGAAGATTAAAGTATTTCCTCGGAATCGAAGTCTTAAGATCAGAACAGGGAATTTTCATTTGCCAGAAGAAGTATATTCTTGATCTCCTTGCAGACACTGGAATGATGGACTGCAAACCCATGGAAACTCCGATGATGACAAATCACAAGCTCTATATAGAACCTAAGGCTAAATTAGTTGATAAAGAAAGGTATCAACGGCTAGTGGGGAAACTAATATACCTATCACACACTAGACCCGATATAGCATATGATGTTGGAGTTGTCAGCCAGTTCATGCTTGAACCTCAGACAGCTCACATGGAGGCAGTTACTAGAATCATACGGTATCTTAAAGGAACACCTAACCACGGGGTGTTATTCAAATCAAATGGGCACTTAGAGATACAAGCATACACTGACGCCGACTGGGCAGGTGATAAAGGGAACCGGAGGTCAACCTCAGGTTATCTCACGTTGGTTGGCGGAAACCTAGTAACATGGAGAAGCAAGAAACAGAAGGTTATTGACCTTTCAAGTGCAGAAGCCGAGTTCAGAGGAATAACTCGAGGTCTGACAGAATTCCTATGGATCAAGAAGATTTTAACCGAACGTGGTTTTCCTCCAAAAGGCACAAGTAGAATAATGTGTGATAATAAGGTTGCAATTCAAATCTCTGAAAATCCAGTTCAACATGATCGAACAAAACATGTGGAGATCGATCGACACTTCATCAAAGAAAAACTAGAAGATGATATTATCGAACTTCCATTCGTCCGATCAAAAGACCAGTTGGCAGACATTCTGACAAAGGCGGTCAATAGAAGAATCTTAAACCACTGTCTTGCCAAGTTGAGTTTTGGGGATCCCACTACTCAACTTGAGGGGGAGTGTTGGAAAGAAGAAAAAAGGAAATGATTTGTAATTTATTACACTCCAAATTCAAGGATCAATCACAATTGGTTTAGCTATTCTCTAGCCTGGAATCATGCTTCTCATTCTTTCCTTGTATAGGTTTTCTTGTATTCTATAAATATGGCCCTCCAATGTACTGTAATACATATGACGAACGATCAATAAAGATTCTTCTGGTTCTACCCTCTGATTTGTAACATGGTTTTTGAATAAACAACAAGAATCACAAGTTGTTTCAAGTTTATGAAATCCAGATTTTCGGCATACTACGTCGACTTTAAAAAATCATAACTAATTCATAACTTAACGAAATGAGTTTATTCTTGTTTCAAAAGTTAGATCTATGTCTTAACTAAATATCTGGAGGTTTCAAAATTTTAATATGGAGTTTAGAACCTCCAAATATTATTTGGGAATCCGAAAGTTTAACAGCTCAAAAATGACCAACATAGGGTTTTTAACGAACCTTTTCCCTAACCTAAACACCTCGAAAAATGGTCGTTCTTAACTTGAAAAATCCTTTGTATATATTAGTTTGATGACTATGAAAACCAAAGCCCAAATCGTTTTGGAGCTTGGTCGAAAGCAGCCTCAAAGTAGATCGAAAAACCTTTAAAAAGCTGCAAAATTATGTGTGTGTGTGTGTGTGTGTCTATATATATATATATATATATATATATATATATATATATATATATATATATATATATATATATATATATATATATATATATATATATATATATATGTATATATATATATATATATATTATAAACTTGATGTTATTAAGTTGGATGATTTAAAACATAAAAACATTTATACATACATATTATCATATATATGGAAGTTATTAAGTCCCTCATATCGTCCAGGATTCGGTTAAACACCTCAAGTCTCATCTCAAGTAATCAACAAAATCTACTTTTTTACGCTCGTTTTGCCATCAATTTACGATGAGTCTCCATAGTCCCTATTTTCACACTGTTATGTTTTGGGGTAGAAATACATGCTACGTTTTCATATGGACACAGAAACTGCTTTATTTCTATTATGTATTACACATGTGGTTTCATCATGCCCTCAGAACATGGACCGTTAGTTACATTTTTATGTAAGCGCGAATATGTTATGGATAGATCTATCGGGATTAATTTCCCCGACCTAGGTTGGTCGCTCCAACTGCTAAGGGGTACATATATATTTAACATTACGGTATTACAGCTGGGAATACTGCACAGGACAAACTCATAATTAAGTTTCGGTCACTTGATGGTTTTATGTAATACATAACATGGAATTTATGTTTTATAAATTCAAACTCAACTATTGATGTCCATACAAGTCCTCTTTACGTGAAAACCTATGAACTCACCAACAATTTTGTTGACGTATTTTAGCGTGTATTTCCAGGTAATTAAGGCACGAGCACTCCACCGGAAGCATTCCAAGGCTTTCGTTCATTTTGGAGTCGCATCATTTTCAAAACTCGCAGATTTATTTGCATCATTTTTGATAATTTAATTATGTATTTAAATATGTAACTTGCGAAGTACTCTTTATTTTATTCGGGTATGTAAAACAATTTCATATTGAAGTTATATTAATGTATTTTGAAAAACGTCCATATAGTGGTCGTTCACTTGATTATGACTATGGTTCCGCGACGTCACGCTTCGTTGCCAACCGGGGTAACGGGGTGTGACACAATTACATTTAAATAAGTAATCAGTATTCGCATAATTAAATATATGCAAGCTACAAGACAAAAGAACAAGTAAAAGAGCAAAGTGTCATTAGGAAATGGAACCTACGCTCATGGCCTTGGTTCTTGGCTTTAAATATGGACCATGTACCTAATACACATTGTATGTCATTTAAATCACTTATGTAAAGTGATAAGTTGTTTTATTATGCATAATATGTCAATTACATGCATATGAATAAGTTCAAATTGCAACTAAAGCCAAAGAATGACTAAATAAGTCACACATGTCCATGAAATGCATAAAAGCTCGTAAAGTTATTAAGATCATTTCAAGGCTAAGTCATAAGACTAATTGTGTTTCACCAAAGTCTAAAAGGACATGATAAGCCAGTGAAATGCAATAAGTCTATACATAAGCTACAGAAAGTCCAAGAATGCAATAGAAATACACAAATATGTTGTGTAAAAACCATAAAAGCTTATTTTAATGTGATTGTCAATAACTGAACACGTTCAACTAAATCTGAACTTTATTATAAAACCAAAGTCAGTAAAGCCAAGACTAGAAGAGTCAAGCCAAAGCCAGTAAAGCTAAGTCAAAGTCAGTAAGCCAAGACAAAGTCAGTAAAGCTAAAGCTAAATCTTGAGACAACTCAGGGGGTGGATTAATCCCCTTACCAAAGTCAATAGGCTTAGTAACTGTGAGTTATAGATATAACTGTGTACATGTTTGTCTTCATGTGAGACATATTGTTCTTCTAACTTTATTTGAAAGTTTGATATGCCCATCTAGAATGTGACATGTGCACACCTTGGTACGGTGATGCCTGTGGATCATGATACCTTTTGATATATCATCCTACACACATTGTCTTTACAGTTTAAATCGGCATTGGATATATATTTTTGTTGCTATCATGATTCATTACTTTGTATACTTTCAGTCATCTGCCTTCTCACTGATGTGTTCATATGATTCTGCTTAATTCATGTCTGAATAAGTCCATGCCAGCCTATGTCTATGTCTACTGGTAGCTAGCCCAGTACGTGGCTGATCCCCACATATAAAAGCATGTGCGTGAGAATAGACATCATCCTGTCTTAAAGTCATATGTGTCATAATGTCCGGCTGATAGCGGTAGCCTAGCTAAAATCACGCTTAAAGTCAAAGCTTAAAGTCAAAAGTCAAGTCTCCGCTTTAATGTCTTTACATGTTAACTGTTAAATCTATAAACTCACTAAGCCCAATGCTTACAGTTGTTGTTGAATCTTTTATAAGAATAGACAAAGGGAAAAGTCCAGTTGAACCAAGTCCTTAAGTACTGCAAGCCCAAAATTGGAAGTCACTAGACGACTTCAAAATTTGCAATTGGTATCGAATGATGACGATTATGGTGGTGGTTTGGGTAGAAGCTTTACTATGTATTGTGGTTATTAACTAGATTAGTGTCCTTGTGCCCTTTAATAATGTAATTTTAAACTCGTTATAATCTAATCCTAAATTCTGTAATATTTAAATTCCACACTTTATTATTCTTTTTCTTAGTTGTGATTGATACTGTGTTGCTATTTGGGACCTAGTCATTAAGACTCCTCCGTAAGGTCGGGTCTTACACAGTGACGCATGCACTTAACCCCACCAGCTACTCAGTTGTCTCATAAAAGGCTTCTGTTTCATATATCACGGATAGTATATCACATTTCTATCGATATATCATTTGGATATTGTTAATATTGAAACAAGAAAGACATCAGCTCCGGTCTCCGACTTTATTCGATGCATATTGAGTCTAGAGCCAAAATGTCATATTAGGACACATCGAGTCAATATTCCACTGACTATAAAAAGCATGTCCAAAGTGACATAGCCAGAACAAATATGAGTGTTACTGATAAGTATTTCACAGTGATGATTTAGAAACCTATTAGTGTCAACATCAAACAGCATTGAAAGTAAGTCACATAGATTTTAATCTATTTTGCAAACAGGATTCTACGGAAACCTGGACGTTACTTGTTTGTTGTTTCTTTTCTAGAGAGGATGTAATTTTTTGGGGGAGAGAAGTTAATCCGTTGTTTGTTGTAGGGGGAGAAATACATTTTGTAAGGGGAGAGTGAATTTCTGATATAATTATTTGTTTTAGGGGAGAGTATATCTGTAAATCTGGGTGCCTCTGAAATTCTATTGCATGATGATCATAATTATTAAGTTCATCATGAGCGGGAGAGATGATAAATTTCAGAGACTACATGTGTAGTTGCTAACAAGAAGAATACAGTAAAGATGTCATTCAAAGAAAACTTGAAGATTTTGATATTTACCCTGATATATTATACGAGAATGAATTGCAGATTTGAAAGTTAAAGGGGAGAAAATAAAATAATTTGTGAGTCAAGGAGGGTATCCTTAACTAAGAAGAGATATATAGAGAAGACGAGATATGAAGAATGAAAGATATTGCAAAAGATATCGTTGTTTAAAGATTTAAAGCACAGAGAGAAGAATGATTCAAGCTTAATGAAGATCAAACTTCTGAAGACTGAAATTTGTTTTAAATGTCAAGTTTTTGTAAAGTCCTTATTGTATTGTGTCTGTATTAAGCTAAATGCTCATAGGGTTATGATGTCTTAATGGTTATATACCAAAAATAAGAACTACTAGACAATTTGGCAAGTGTACCTATCGTTTAATAGCATATAAATGGCAAGAACCGAGTTATCGATCTCGAATACACAGTGTAAAATGATGATAATAAACTCGTTGTCAATAATTAGCCTAAATGAAAATGATTTGACTTTTAGAAAACTAAATACCAAATTTAGAAACTATTACTCAATTAAAAACTCTTTTACTAAATGCTACTTGAATATAAAAATAATGCACTAAGATTAGACGATTGCAAATGTTTAAAATCAGAGAATAAAAGGTAATCATTCAAGTTTACTCCCCCCGCACATTAGATGACTAGAAATTAAGCATAACATAGCTAAAGGTTATGAAAATATAATCAAGTGTCACAAACTCCTCTTTCGACTTGTTTGCTTTTAAATTAAAAGATTAGATAGTCGGAATTCTCCTAATAAACTAACCGATTAATTACACAAAGATAATATTCATACAAATCAATTTCTTGAAAGGTGAATCTACTTTCGCAAATACACGTATAATGCAAGACTTTCATCCAAACAAAATATTCTCGTTGATAGAATCTAAAATACATGAAATAAATCCTTTCACTATTTCTAGCTCAAGGCCAAACAAATCCATAGACAAATTCGTAAAGAATGACTAACAAATTAATTTTAGCTTTCGCTTTTAAACAACTCATTAATCACCAAATGAAACATGTATTTTAAATATCCATCAAGAGATAAGTCTAACAATGAATCGAAATGATAAAAACCTAAAAACTTGCTAACAACTGTGCATCTAATGTTTGGGGGTTGACAAACCCGAATGATTATAAAGAAAACTACTCACTAGCCATAGAGAATGAACTAAAAACACAAATAAAAGAGAGATTCATCTAAGTAAACGATGGTTATACAGAAAACTCCCCCAATGATTGTCACACTAACACCACTTGCATCAACTTTAAGTCCTCCATGTGCTCTCTACAGGAGAGATTTCGTAGCCTCCAACTCCAAACCCTAGGTATTGATTAGACAGTTCCACTTCAGAGAAAAAGAAGCATAAATAGCATCACATCCAAGCCTGGTCGCGCCGCTACCATTCAAAAGGTCGCGTCGCTACTGACTGTTGTACGAACAAGTCAGATTCTGCTGCTGAAGGTCGCGCCGCGAGGTGGTCATTGGTCGCGCCGCTACCATGTTTCTGCTTTTAATCATCAGAAACGGCACGAAAAGTCACGACGCGAAGGTGAAAAGGTCGCGTCGCGACCATGACTCTGCTCATGGGACTGCACAAAATGCTCATCTCTTTTCTTTCTTGTCACGTAGAGGAAGGGAAAATCTCCGAATTGGGAACAACGGCTTCAAACAACCTGAAAACACGAATATAGCGTAAATAGATGCAATATAAATGTGTTTTAGATAAAAACGGGAAAAACTAGGGGCAAAAATGACGCAAATATATATTCGAAAAGCGCTGCATCAAAATACCCCACACTTGAACATTGCTTGTCCTCAAGCAAACTGCATTATTGAAATTTAAAATGGCCTTTTCGACAAACTCTCTATACAAACATACAAGAAAGACTCCTAAACAATAAAGATCCGAAATAAATACAATTGAAACCAAACGAGTAAATATGTGATCATTCAAAGCAAGAGATGCAAAAACTAGAGTATGCACAACGTCAAAGATTCCAAAATCTAGCCAACACGAACTAGCACCTCACCATGGATTTCACTCAACACTCAAGTGTATATCGGTTTAAGTGTGTATAATTGCACAATCCACTCAACGCCATTCATGTTGATCAATATAGGCATAAGCTTGACAAAAAATCAAATATCGATCGCTTTAAAATCCAAAATTGGCACAGAAAAAGGCTACGGGGTGGACTTTGGCTAGGCTTGGCAGAAAAGAAAAAGAAAAAGACAAAGAAACAAAAAAGAATTAGGGATAATAGAGAAGACACGAGACAGGACGGGACACAACTACTCCTCAAAATCAGGAGTTATTTCCACAATTTGAGGCATGACAGCAACCTCACTTTATTACTAACTAACAGCAAGAACTTAAATTGAGAGAAAGATACATATTTGGACTTGGAAGGGAGACATTCAATCTCGTCGAGCCTTCGATTAATAGACTCGACACCGGAGATCTTGGACTGATTTGGGGAAATTTGGACTTGGAAGGGAGACATTCAATCTCGTCGAACCTTCGATCAATAGTTCCGACACTGGAGATCTTGGACTGAATATGGGAATTTAGAACTTTCTCTCTTCTTTTTTTTCTATTTTTTTGTTTTTTTTGTTTGTTTGTTTTTTTTAACACCAAATACTGATTTCACAAAAGAAGTACCCGTCCGGAACGAAATAGAAGACAACGGTTTAGAAAAGGGAAGAAAATGGGGTTTTTCTGAAACGAAAGAGAAAAGGCTCAACAAGGCTACTAAGGGAAGGATAAGTGGGAAAAAGAAAATTAAATAAAACAAAGAAATTGGTTTTCCTACAAACAGCCTTTAAATATGCCAAAATTTTCAAAAATTGCGATTTTTGACATGTATAAAAAATCAAGTTCTACTTCTATTAAACAACATTCGCCAAACACACAGAAACGAAAGTGAGCATAAAAAGTGTATGCTATTAGGCTCAAGTCTCACGAAATGAATATTGATGGTCAAATTGCTAATCGTGTGGTTTTGGTCCAAGAATCCTAATAATGCACTCCATAAAACATCTCTACCATTTAAACAACCACAATGAACTCATCTAGCTCCGCATGCATTTAAATTAGAACAATATTATCTAAGAGTCTAACTTGCAAAAATAGAGAAAAAGTTTGACAAAAAGGCCTAACTTCCAATTAGCAGCTTAGGACAAACAACAAACAAAACCCAATTCAGAAAATCTAACCACACCCCACACTTGAATATCACATTGTCCCCAATGTCAACCAATAGCAATTTAAAGCACAAAGAAAGGGAAAAGTGTTACTCCCCTATTGCGGCGTGCGAGGCGGCATAAATTGGCACGAAGAAACACTTAAAGCTGAAACAACACATGAAGCACGTTCCTACAAAAAGAAAGAAAACATAAGATAAACTAAAAATATGCACAAATTTAAATGTGACTAAACTAAAATGCAATAAAAAGAAAGTAAAAGGATAGAGAATTGCAAACAGCCCCTCAAAGGGCCCCTAGCGGTGGATCCTGGTGAAAGTGATGGCCATGAAACTGGAAGTCGTCATCGGCAAATTGGCTTGAGGTAAAATCTGGTGGCGCTTGAAAGTGATCTTGGTTGTATTGATGGGGCTGGAACTGCTGCGGCTGGTACTGTGGTGGAGGCGGTGCCTGTTAACCTTGACTTTGCATAAACGCTGAAAAGTGGTCATAATGTCTTTGTGAAGACATCGCGAAGTGGTCAAAATTAGTTTGGAGACCGCGCATGTCGTTCCCCGAAACATCGAATCTCGCCTCATAAGCCGCTAAACGAGAGTCTATCTGATCAAACCTTGCGGGTTGATTAGAAAAACCCCGCCTTCATAGCTGAAATCCCATCTCTTATAGTAACTCCCAAGGCAGCCATCTGATCTTCCAGCCCAGAAATACGTGGTTCCCAACCGGCTGAGCTCCGGCGAGCTGGCTGTGGTACCTCCATTTCAACTTCCTCCTCGTCTTCTTCTTCTTCCTCATCTAATTCTACTCGCCCCCCTCTCGGTCTAGATCGGCCGCTACAAATAATTAGCCTCTGTGCCGGATAGTCACGTTGGACTATCTTGGTTTGCGTCAGATAGTGTTCATCTGTCGTCTTCGTCGGGGCGCAGGCTCTCATGGAACTGAGAGGAGCCGGGGTCAACAAATTGTATGACCGGGCTAGGCGGGTAATGTAACGGCCCGCGGTGATTGCGCTCTTTTCCTTTTTCTCCGATTCGGCCTTTAAAAATGCCGCTAAATGATAAGGAACGCAACGGTGATACTCAGGCGAGAGGACATAGAAGAGGAGCTCTGAATCGTGCAAGGAAACTTTTTCCTGACTCTGTTTCCTTCCAGCGATTGTGAATGTCAAGACGCGATGAACCAACCGATCTATAACGTCGTAAAATTTAGATTCCTTTGCCATCTTGGGGTTAAACATACCGTTTGCAATTTGGCTCCAAAAATCCTGCGTGCTAAAATCATCCGGCTGATCGATAAATCCAGTAGCAATATAATCGGCAAAGTCCGGATGGCGCACGTCCTGATGTGAGTATACCCCCATCCGAACTGCAAGATCGATAACGGAAACAGATCTCTCAACTCCACCAAGTCTAAACGTGATTTTGTCGTTGTCGTTCAGATCGGAGGTTCCTAGGAGGAAGCTATATGATGCCATGAACTCACGGGTGAGTTCCACGTAAGAAATTTCATCCAGGTTTATCAGATTCAACAACGCATCGGAGGTGAAGTTCATGAACTCCACCCTGAATTTGTCTTGTAATTTCGTGGCTAAACCTGGATGACCAGCTCCTTCGATCGTTCTCAGAAAATCCCAATCGACCAGACGACCAGGATAAATTTCCCTCTTTTGGATGACCTTCATTGCCTTCTTATAGGATTCCTTACGGCGTGTCGGAGCCACATTATCAAAGTTTAAAAACGGGTGGGAATCAGCCACGGCTATTGGCATATCCTCATCATGGGCTCCCGATCGGGATCCCGAACCCCTAAGTCATTTTCCAAGACCCGCCATTCTACAAAACATAAATGAATCCAAGCACAACATGTACAATATCCACATTCAAGAGCAAGATTCATTCTAAAAATTCATACTTCCCACATCACACTCTATTTCAAGAGAAATCACTCAATCAACACAGTTAAAGTGCAAAAATTATAAAAGAGTGCAATTTCTCTAAATGTAACCCACATTTTCTTCCCAAATAAATAAAGATCCTACGTAAGGAACTCTATCAAAAACAAATCTCAATCTTCAACTCAACAAAAAATTGCAACATCAACAATACTCCTTAACCATTATCCAAAGCATATGCAAAAAATCTATCATCTAGAAGCAAGCAACTTGAAGAGAGCAAAAAGATTCTACCATTCCTCTAAACAAGCAAAAAGATTCATCAAGAAACAATGGAAACATACGAAAACCATATTTCATGAAGAATAACTTACCATAGATGAAATAGATAAACAATGTAGGAACATCATACCTTTGATTTAGGAGAAATGAGAGAAAGATGAAGATAAAGTTGGAAGAAAATGGAGTTTTTGGGGCAAAATTTCACAGATGGAGCGTCTGGGGTGTGGAAGTTGTGTTTTGCGAATATGACATGCGGCTAGGGTTTTTATCGGTCAGACCTGGTCGCGCCGCGAATGGATCCTCAGTCGCGCCGCGAGGAACTTACTGTAATCTGAAGGAAAGAAAGGCGAAAAAAGTCGCGTCGCTAAGGTTTGTTGAGTCGCGTCGCGAGAAACTTACTGAGATTACACACCCTGTTTGCAAATTTTCTTTTTTTTATTTAAACATTTAATCATAGAAAGTTTATCTAAAAATAAAAAAGAAAAAACTTCATCTACAACAATTTAAACTATGAGAAAATAAGATTTTGACAAACAAAATAAAAAATGCAAAAATACGGGATAGGATGCTTCTTTATTAATGAGTCCCAAGCTCGACTCACACTCCATACTTCAACCGTGGTTAGAGATCAAATTAATGATCTCTCCACCCTCATCCCTTGATCGGTCAGGCAAATAATGTTTCAACTGATGTCCATTCACTTTAAAATTTTCGCCCTCGGGTTGTGCGAGTTCCATGGTTCCATATGGGAACACTTGGGCAATCGTGAATGGACCGGACCATCGGGAGCGTAACTTCCCGAGAAACACATTTAATCTTGAATTAAATAACAAAACTTTGTCTCCGACCTTGAATTGTTTGTTATGAATGCGCTTATCGTGTAATCTTTTTGTCTTTTCTTTATACATACGGGCACTCTCGTATGCCTCTTCGCGCAATTCAGCCAATTCATTTATTTGGAGCTTTCTTTTTTCTCCGGCCTCAATTAAGTCCATGTTGCACACTTTCAAAGCCCAAAATGCCTTGTGTTCAAGTTCTACGGGAAGATGACAAGCCTTACCATATACCAACCGAAAAGGAGTTGTGCCAGTTGGAGTTTTGTAGGTGGTTCTAAAGGCCCAAAGGGCATCATCAAGTTTATCCGCCCACTCTTTTCTGTTTTGGCCAACGGTTCGTTCTAAAATTCTTTTCAATGCTCTGTTTGTTACTTCAACTTGCCCACTCGTTTGTGGGTGATATGCCGTTGGAAATCTATGAGTTACCCCATAGCATTGCAATGCTTTGTCAAGTTGATCATTTGAATAATGAGTGCCCCTATCGCTTATCAAAGCTTTAGGAGCACCGAAGCGTGAAAATAGTCGTTTTGAAAACTTGACCACAACTCAAGCATCATTCGTTGGTAACAGTTGTGCTTTGACCCACTTCGAAACATAATCAACCGCAACAAGAATATATTTATTACCATGCGATGAGGGAAACGGTCCCATGAAATCGATGCCCCAAATGTCGAATAGTTCACACACTTGGATCGAGTTTTAAGGCATCTCATTCCGGGAAGAGATATTACCTGCTCTTTGACATGCATCACATGTCCTTACCCATTCACTGGCATCCTTGAAGATGGTTGGCCAATAAAACCCGGCATCGAATACTTTCTTTGCGGTGGTGTTTACTCCATGGTGGCCGCCGGTCGCTCCTTGATGGTAATGATGCAAGATCTTCTTTGTTTCCTCTCCGTACACGCATCTTCGGATGATTTGATCTGCACATACACGAAATAAGTAAGGATCATCCCAAAAATAAAATTTTAAATCCTTGAAAAACTTTTTCTTTTGTTGGTGTGTCATCCCTTTTAATAACACAGCACCGACTAAATAGTTTGCGTAGTCGGCAAACCATGGGATCTCCTCACTTATCACCATCATGAGTGCTTCATCCGGAAATTGATCGTTGATCTCATACTCGTCTAGCTTTTCTAGAGAAGGGTTCTCTAGCCTTGAAAGATGATCCGCCGCCACGTTCTCGGCTCCTTTCTTATCGACTATCTCGATATGAAATTCTTGAGGCAGCAAGATCCATCTCAACAATCTTGACTTTGCATCTTGCTTGTTGAACAAATACTTAAGCGCCGCGTGATCCGTGAACACCACCGTCTTGGATAAGATCAAGTAAGAACGGAACTTGTCAAAAGCGAAAACCACTGCTAGTAGTTCCTTTTCGATGGTGGGGTAGTTTTCTTGGGCATCATTTAAGGTTTTGCTCGCATAGTAGATGGGCTGAAATCGGTTTCCTCGTCTTTGTCCTAAGACCGCACCCACTGGAAAATCACTAGCATCGCACATTAATTCAAAAGGAAGGCTCCAATCCGGAGCCACCATAATAGGAGTCGTGATCAATTTCTCTTTCAAAGAGTTAAATGCTTCTAGACACTCTTTAGAGAAAACAAATGGGGCGTCTTTTTCAAGAAGTTGAGTCATTGGCCTTGAAATTTTTGAAAAATCTTTTATGAAACGTCGGTAGAAACCGGTGTGGCCCAAGAAACTCCTAATGGATTTAACCGACGTGGGTGGAGGAAGTTTTGAAATCACTTCAATTTTATGACCCAACACTATGCCCTCTTTTACCATGAAATGGCATTTTTCCCAATTTAAAACGAGATTAGACTCAACACAACGAGAAAGCATGGCATTTAAATTAGCAAGACAAGAGTCAAAAGAGTTACCGAAAACCGAGAAGTCGTCCGTAAATACCTCCATAAAATTCTCAATCATGTCATGAAATATGGAAACCATGCACCTTTGAAATGTTGTGGGTGCATTACAAAGCCCAAAGGGCATTCTTCGATATGCGAACGTGACATAGGAACATGTGAAGGTCGTCTTGTCTTGGTCTGCCGATGCTATGGGTATTTGAAAATACCCGGAAAAACCATCCAGGATACAATAAAATTTGTTACCCGCTAACCTTTCAAGCATTTGATCAATGAAAGACAATGGATAGTGGTCTTTCCTTGTGGCGTCATTCAATTTTCGGTAATCTATACAAACCCTCCAACCGGTGACCGTTCTTGTCGGGATTAACTCATTTTTGTCATTTGTGGACAACCGTCATACCCCCCTTCTTTAGGACAACTTGCACGGGGCTAACCATGGGCAATCCGAAATCGGGTATATCATTCCCGCGTCCAAAAGCTTTATCACCTCTTTCTTAACGACCTCTTGCATTTTAGGGTTGAGACTCCTTTGATGTTGAACCACTGGTTTATAGTCATCCTCCATGAGGATCTTGTGAGTGCAATACGAGGGGTTCAAACCTTTGATGTCCGTAATTTTCCAAGCTATGACTCGTTTGTGTCCATCAACATCTCCACCAATTTAAGCTTCTCCTCATTGGTTAACACCTTTGCGATTATAACCGGAAGCTTATCTTCGCCTTCAAGAAAGGCATACTCAAGATGTGGAGGAAGGTCTTTTAATTCCAAAGTGGGTGGATCCTCAATTGATGACCTTAATCCTTAACTCACCTCATTCGTAACCTCAATAAACTCATCATTCATCGGAGTTAGCTCCTCTTTCATCATTTCCATCACTTCATGCAAGTCTTGATTGGGGTCGAAATCCACATCCCCTAAACTTGCATGAGATCCATCCGTGTCCGAATCATACGTTTGTTCATCCAATAATTCCTGCACACTATCCTTTTCAAAAGACAAGTGTAAGGTATCAACGAAATAACAAGAGTCATTGTTAGTGGACGAGTGACACATAGATTGGTCGAGGTCAAATGTGACCTCCTCGTCACCAACTTTCAAAGTTAGTTTCTCGTTAAAAACATTGATAACGGCTCTTGAGGTAGCCAAAAATGGACGGCCCAAAATGAGAGGAACTTGATTATCCTCGGCCATATCCATCACCACAAAATCGACAGGAAAAATGAATTTATCAACACGCACTAACAAATTCTCCACCATACCGTTCGGATATTTCACCGATCTATCCGCTAGTTGGATGCTCATTCTCGTTGGTTTTAATTCATCTAATCCCAACTTTTTAAATAACGAGAATGGTATCAAATTTATGCTAGCGCCTAAATTGGCAAGTGCATTACGAATCGAAGAATCACCAATCAAACAAGGTAAAGTAAATCTACCCGGATCACTCATCTTTTCAGGAATTTTATTTTGGAGAACGGCCGAACATTCCACATTCATTGTGACGCTTGAAAGATCCTCAAGTTTCTTTTTGTTTGTGAGAAGATCTTTGAGGAACTTAGCATACTTCGGCATCTCCCTAAGAGCTTCAACAAATGGTAAATTTATATGTAATTGCTTGAAAAGATCAAGAAATTTACCATACTGCTCTTCCATCTTCTCTTTCCTCAAGCGTTGAGGATATGAAATCGGTGGCTTGTAAGGTGTTACCGGTGCTTTGGATTGAGTTTGAATAGGAGTGGGGACTTGCACGGTACTTTCTTGACATTGATCTTGTGCTTTGTCCGTCACTGTCTGATCTTCGATCTGTCCATCATGAGAAACAACATTGTTAGAAGCAAAAGAGTTAGGGTTTAGAGTTGTTTTACCACTTCTCAACGTGATGGCATTGACATGACCCCTCGGGTTGTCTTCGGTTGAAGATGGCAATTTCCCTTTCTCTCGTTCCGACATCGTCTTTTGCAATTGACCCATTTGATTAACTAGGTCTTGGATGGTGGCTTGTTGGTTTCGCATAAGACTATCGTTGCTCTCGGTGTACCTAATGAAAAGCTCTTCCATTGATGGCTTGTTCGCGGATGATGATGGATGGGATTTCATTTGTTGGCGTTGGTTTGATGAACTAGCGCCTCCCATTCCTGAAGATGATACTTGTTGGTCATTTGGTTGCCTCCATCGTAAATTGGGGTGATTCCTATTGTTCGGATGATAGTACAATTGGGATGGCGGCCGATAATCGTACTTGTCCCCTTTGAGACCACATTGCTTGTCCATGCATCGCATAGATCTCGCCATTATTGCAATCCCTGGCCGAATGTAGCCCCCCACATAACTGACAAGTCTCTTGAACAACATTGGCCGAAGATGGTCTTTGAAGAAGGCTAATCTTTTGTTGGCAATCACTTGCGTTGTGAGGACCACCGCATAGTTGGCATGTAACCTCCACATGTTTCGCCGATTGAGGATTAGTCAAGATTGCAATTTGTTTGCCCATATCTGCCACGGTTGTAGTCAATTGTTCAAATGCATCGAGTTGACGAGAGGCACTAGGAACGGCCCTTCGTCGAGAAGAATTGTAATGGCTCCCATTTGATGCCATTTTCTCAATCAACCTTTTCGCTCCCTCGGCGGTTTCATCCAAAATTGCCCCCCTTGCCGCTGCATCCAAAGAATTTCTTGTGCCCACATCAAGGCCATCATAAAATGTTTGGATTTGATCATCTAAGTCCAACCCATGATGTGAACATCACCTCAAAAGACCTTTGTACCTTTTCCATGCTTCATGCAAAGTTTCATCCGTCATTTGAACAAAATTGTTGATGTCACTCTTAAGCTTTGAAGTCTTGGGAGGCGGAAAGAAATTCATCAAAAACTAATCCACTAGTTGTTCCCATGTCGTGATAGATTTCGGATCCAATGACTTAAACCATTCTTTAGCTTCGCCCCGGAGTGTATAAGGAAAAAATCTAAGTCGAAACGCCTCCTCCGGCATCTCTCTAATCTTTATCATATCACAAACATCAAGAAAAGCGGTTATATGGTCATCAGGATCTTACGTCTCATACCCCTCGAATGGTAGCATTTGGTTAAGGTACGTGAGGTAATGAGATTTAACTTCATAGTGAACCGCTGGGTTTACAATTGCGGATCCCGTACCCGCATTTGATGGTTTCTTTCTCTCCCCAATAGATCGTCTATCCGCCATTGGAGTAGTTGGAGGAGATTCATGAGGTGACTCGGTTTTGGGTTCCGAAAAAGGTGTGACGGGAGTTTGAGGTTCCGAACACCCTTCTTTGGAAGTCCTTGAAGATGCACTTATTGATGTCCTTTCACCGAAACTAGGACCCGATATATCTATGTGGAGTTGTCAGTTCTTTCTATGAATTATCCTTTCCGGGTCGGAATATGGTTCGACAAGGTCTGGTTCTGATATACGTTTCATAAACACCTACAACACACGAGAAAAACGAAAAGTGATCTTGTACAAGAAAATTAACAAAAAGATAACTTGCTTGATGATAAATCAACACGCAAGGATCGACTAATATAGAGAGTAAGAGTTGTTCTCAAAATCACAGTGTCCCCGGCAACGGCGCCAAAAACTTGATGTCTTAATGGTTATATACCAAAAATAAGAACTAATAGACAATTAGGCAAGTGTACCTATCGTTTAATAGCATATAAATCACAAGAACCGAGTTATCGATCTCTAGGACACAGTGTAAAATGATGATAATAAACTCGTTGTCAATAATTAGCCTAAATGAAAATGATTTGATTTATAGAAAACGAAATACCAAATTTAGAAACTATTACTCAATTAAAAACTCTTTTACTAAATGCTACTTGAAAATAAAAATAATGCACTAAGATTAGACGATTGCAAATGTTTAAAATCAGAGAATAAAAGGTAATCATTCAAGTTTACTCCCCACGCACATTAGATGACTAGAAATTAAGCATAACAAAGTTAAAGGTTAACAAAATATAATCAAGTGTCACAAACTCCTCTTTCGACTTGTTTGCTTTTAAATTAAAAGATTAGATAGTCAGAATTCTCCTAATAAACTAACCGATTAATTACACAAAGATAATATTTTTATACAAATCAATTTCTTGAAATGTGAATCTACTTTCGCAAATACACATATAATGCTAGACTTTCATCCAAACAAAATATTCTTGTTGATAGAATCTAAAATACATGAAATAAATCCTTTCACTATTTCTAGCTCAAGGCCAAACAAATCCATAGACAAATTCGTAAAGAATGACTAACAAATTAATTTTAGCTTTCGCTTTTAAACAACTCAATAATCACCAAATGAAACATGTATTTTAAATATCCATCAAGAGATAAGTCTAACAATGAATCGAAATGATAAACACCTAAAAACTTGCTAACAAATGTGCATCTAATGTTTGGGGGTTGACAAACCCGAATGATTACAAAGAAAACTACTCACTAGCCATAGAGAATGAACTAAAAACACAAATAAAAGAGAGATTCATCTAAGTAAACGATGCTTATAGAGAAAACTCCCCCAATGATTGTCACACTAACACCACTTGCATCAACGTTAAGTCCTCCACGAAATCTCTACAGGAGAGATTTCATAGCCTCCAACTCCAAACCATAGGTATTGATTAGACAATTCAATTTCAGAGAAAAAGATGCTTAAATAGCATCAGATCCAAGCCTGCTCACGCCGCTACCATTCAAAAGGTCGCGTCGCTACTGACTGCTGTACGAACAAGTCAGATGTTGCTGCTGAAGGTCGCGCCGCGAGGTGGTCATTGGTCGCGCCGCTACCATGTTTCTGCTTTTAATCATCAGAAATGGCACGAAAAGTCACAACGCGAAGGTGAAAAGGTCGCGCCGTGACCATGACTCTGCTCATGGGACTGCACAAAATGCTCATCTCTTTCCTTTATTGTCACGTAGAGGAAGGGAAACTCTCCGTATTGGGAACAACGGCTTCAAACAACCTGAAAACACGAATATAGCGTAAATAGATGCGATATAAATGTGTTTTAGATAAAAACTGGAAAAACTAGGGGAAACAATGACGCAAATCTATATCCGCAAAGCGCTGCATCAAAATACCCCAAACTTGAACATTGCTTGTCCTCAAGCAAACTGCATTATTGAAATTTAAAACGGCCTTTTCGACAAACTCTCTCTACAAACATACAAGAAAGACTCCTAAACAATAAAGATCCGAAATAAATACAATTGAAACCAAAGTCAAGTCTCCGCTTTAATGTCTTTACATGTTAATTGTTAAATCTATAAACTCACTAAGCCCAATGCTTACAGTTGTTGTTGAATCTTTTATAAGAATAGACAAAGGGAAAAGTCCAGTTGAACCAAGTCCTTAAGTACTGTAAGCCCAAAATTTGAAGTCACTAGACCACTTCAAAATCTGTAATTAGTATCGAATGATGACGATTATGGTGGTGGTTTGGGTAGAAGCTTTACTATGTATTGTGGTTATTAACTAGATTAATGTCCTTGTGCCCTTTAGTAATGTAATTTTAAACTCGTTATAATATAATCCTAAATTCTGTAATATTTAAATTCCACACTTTATTATTCTTTTTCTTACTTGTGATTGATACTGTGTTGCTACTTGGGACCTAGTCATTAACACTCCTCCGTAAGGTCGGGTCTTACACACTGACGCATGCACTTAATCCCACCAGCTACTCAGTTGTCTCATAAAAGACTTATGTTTCATATATCACGGAGAGTATATCACATTTCTATCGATATATCATTTGCATATTACTAATATTGAAACAAGAAAGACATCAGCTCCGGTCTCCGACTTTATTCGATGCATATTGAGTCTAGACCCAAAATGTCATATTAGGACACATCGAGTCAATAGTCCACTGACTATAAAAAGCATGTCCAAAGTGACATAGCCAGAAAAAATATGAGTGTTACTGATAAGTATTTCACAGTGATGATTTAGAAAACTATTAGTGTCAACATCAAACAGCACTGAAAGTAAGTCACATAGATTTTAATCTATTGTGCTAACAGGATTCTACGGAAACGTGGACGTTACTTGTTTGCCGTTTCTTTTCTAGCGAGGATGTAATTTTTTGGGGGGGAGAAGTTAATCCGTTGTTTGTTGTAGGGGGAGAAATACATTTTGTACGGGGAGAGTGAATTTCTGATATAATTTTTTGTTTGAGGGGGAGAGTATATCTGTAAATCTGGGTGCCTCTGAAATTCTATTGCATGATGATCATAATTATTAAGTTCATCATGAGCGGGAGAGATGATAAATTTCAGAGACTACATGTGTAGTTGCTGACAAGAAGAATACAGTAAAGATGTCATTCAAAGAAAACTTGAAGATTTTGATATTGACGCTGATATAGTATAGAATAATGAATTGCAGATTTGAAAGTTAAAGGGGAGAAAATAAGATAATTTCGTGAGTCAAGGGGAGTATCCTTAACTAAGAAGAGAAATATAGAGAAGACGAGATATGAAGACTGAAAGATATTGAAAAAGATATCGTTGTTTAAAGATTTAAAGCACAGAGAGAAGAATGATTCAAGCTTAATGAAGATCAAACTTTTGAAGACTGAAATTTGTTTTACATGTCAAGTTTTTGTAAAGTCCTTATTGTATTGTGTCTGTATTAAGCTAAATGCTCATAGGGTTACCAGGCATACCTCTAAAGATAGGAAGTATTTGGAATAAATGAGGTCGAAATTCAGGTTCGTTCTCATTTTCCGGATATCCAATAGGTGAAGGGTCGGGCACATCACCCGGGCGACAATGTGACTCCACAGTCCCTCTTAGCGGTTGACCCATTTCGATAATTAAACACTCTGGTGCTTCAAAACTTTCCCCTAGACTTGGCTCCTCGAATGTTGGAACTTCTTCCTCTCGGTTAATATCGTCCTTCGCGCACCTCAAACAACTGCTTGAACTCTCCGTAGTTGCTCCTTGTTGTTTTTGCACCTTAGCGGCTTTTCGATAGGACTTAGCTACTTTTTCGATCTCAGATTCGAATCGTAACGGTGATACCCTACTCGAACGACGTGTGTGCATAAACTATGAAGGAACTTACTAAACTAATTGTTTTTGAGTGGTAAGAGTAGTGTGACTACAATTACCATTTTGAGGTTAGTTACATTTAAGTTGATTTTTAATAAGTAAAATGAAAATACGAAAATAAAAAAACAAAGTACTAAATTAAACTAAAGCAAAACTAACTAGCAAGAACTAGCCCTAATAAAGCGCTTACGCTCCCGGGAACGGCGCAAAAATCTGACGAACAGTCGTTGTAGCTGTCAGAAATAAACCTAATACCTACTAGTCTAGGGAAGTAAGGGTCGAATCCACATGGAGCTTGGAGGTTTATTAGGGTTAACGTGCGAGTTAATTTGTAAAATAAAAAGAAACGAGAAAAAGATTGAATCGGTTGTTTAAAGTGATGAGTAAAACTAAGATTAATTCTAAAGTAATGACATAGCAAACAATGTTTAATCAACAAATCAAGTTGGAAAGATAGCCATTCACGGATTTCATACGGCACAAGTTGTTACTAATTAAACATAGTTTGAAGGTCACATAGACATAACCAATTTCGCAATGATATAAATCATGAATATCTAATAAATAAATCTAGGTATAGTGCATGCGATGTTCAATTCTTGTCCTGATCCCTAAGCTATGGACTCGGCAGAAACAATAAAATTACTATGAACTATCTTGTTTTTACCAATCAAACCATTCATTCATAATAAAAATCACAAATACATCATTTGGGTAATCAAATATCCAATAAACACAAACACATCAATACTAATACAAATGTTCAAAAAAGTAAAACCTAGCAGTAGTTCCTCCGCGGATGATTATGTAGAGCTTAGCCTTCCATTGCATGTTCTTAATCGGCAATGATTGTAGAGATCATATTCGGGCTTGTATACGGTGGAGGGTGGCACTCCGGTACTCTGTACTTGACTCGTGAATCGACCGTAGCAGGGCTCCGCCAACTCCAGGGTTTTCAAGCTGTACGGGCGCAGACCTCCCCCCCGCTGGGGGGTACGCCAGCCTACGCTGGAACTACATTCTAGCTATAAATACTTCTGTTTTGGCAGCATAGTGGAGGGCGTAGCCCTGTGCACCTAACTGTGTGTCTCGAGCTGAATTTTTTCGAGCTTCTTCTAAATGACTTCCTAACCATAAAAAAACATTTATCGTGTAAAAAACTGAAGTTATGAGGTGAAAATGCATATATAAGCCATTAAAACTACTGAAAACACAGAATAATATAGTCTCGTCAACTAGTGTTTAAAGAAATATCTTTCCAAGATGTCGTTTAATGATCTCTGCAAGTCGTACCTAGAATATCGATTCAGAGTTATTTTCATGAAGAACTTAGGAGACTATAGTCGAAGGCTCCTAATTAAACTTCATGATCGTTTCAAAGGGGAGCAAGTAGAGTACAACCAAATGATGTTGAGGGAATACAGAAAGAAAGAAGTGGTTGGTCGAAATCGAAGGTGAAAAAGGTCTTAACCGTAATGCCATACAAACGTGCTCGAATCTACACGCTTTCCATCTGCTTCATTAGAGAAGACGGGACCCAACACGAAGTAAACAAGCCTGGCCTAGATTTCATAACCTTCATTGACATCGAGATATGCACGACAAACTGGCCAGTTTCAAGAAAGTCTCTAAACCAATCGAGAATGCTCTGTGTGCAATTGTTCGATGCATGAACAGACAATCCATTGTGATGTGCATCAAAGACTTCCAGATGGCCATTGAAAACAATATTTGTACGAGTTGGATTGACTTATCCTGATCAGACCTTCCTTATGATCGACCATCAACCAATCTATAAAGTAATTCTGAAACCCGAGCATGGAGTAGTCTACCTGAACGGTCAAGGATACAAGAGTTTCATGAAATAAGAAGAGATCGCCCATTGCTCTGACGACACACTGCACATGATTCGAGAAACTCTGAATGAACGCCTCAGAGAGGACGAACAAAAATAACACAGCGGACTAAGAATGCGGCCAGAGAAGGGTTGACCATCAGAGAAGCGATTGACTCAACTACGACAGATTGCACATGCGACAGGTCATTAGAAGGTTCAAAGTGCGTCTAGGGATCCGAGCTACAATTGATTGAGTCTCCAACTACCCGCAACGATTGAAAAGGGGGAGATTGTTAGAATTATTTATTTCAATCTTGTGTGTTCCTTTATAATATTTTGTATGTATTTCCTTTCTTATAATTTTTCCTTTTTAGATAGAAAGTGGGGGCGTAGTTTGTGTAAACCCCTCAAACTTAGTCCTAGGTATCAAAGCATGTGCCTACAGTTTTCTAATAATCTTATCACTTTAATATATTCAAAAAGTACATTGGTGGTTGGAACATTCAAGTTGACATTGATAAAGTATTTTATTCTCTTTGTTCTTATTTGATTCAGCCTTATTATCATAGACAAATCAGTGTGAGCGTTTATTATATTACTGGGATCACTACAACACATTCAATGTGTTATATAAGTCTAAGAGTCCTGCACATGTATGTGCATGTGTTTAAGTTAAATATAAAGACTAGAATTAATAAGTGTAATTCATTATTGATTATTGATTCAAGTATGTTCATAAGCATTTCAATGGAAAAAATATAAGTAAAGTTAAGCATGAGAAGTGTGTTTTATATAGAAATGTAAGCATGTTAATTCACACTTGATTCATATAAGTTTAACGTCATGCATCAATCATGTAAGTTTAATCATAATTCTAAGTTCAAGTATAGTAATGAACATCATTGTGACTACATCGTGTGCATAAGTATGACAATAGAGATGACATACCTAAACTCAATATCATCTGAAACATGTACATAAACTACAGAATACAATGATTAACAACAGAACCATACACATAAACAAGGAAATGACAATATAAGACTAGAAAGATTACATACACATGAAATGTCATATAATGCACAGTATTAGCTAAATCTAACATGTGAATCAAGATAAAGACCTTATCAATAATCGAGAACCCAAAGTGATCCGTTACTGGCATAATTCAGCAAGAGGTTCAAACCCATAGCAGACTATGAACCTCAAGGGCAGAATTGAAATACAACTGAACTAACAAAGCTTACCAAAGCAAAGCAGACTTATAAAAAACAACAATGAGTTGTAGGTTTTACTTTACACTACAATTTATTCTATTTAAAAGCTAGAATGTGAAATTGTGCACACCATGGTAAGGTAGTGTGAATCATGATAGCAAGTTATTTTAAACTTCCATTGATTTGATTGTGCTATCATCTTGCTATCGTAGACCTTGATATACTTGACTCAATACTTCAGATCCAGACTTGGCTGATGATTCAATTGAATAGCTTAGTATCAACACAATTGTTCATTTTTTAATATAAGTGAAGGTAAGGACCAATTATGCTATTTACATGATGAAAGCATAAAAGTGTTGCTAGACCATGACTACTCAGATGAGTTGATTACCAGTAGCTAGCCCAGTACATATATGTGGTTGATCCCCACCATTTTGAGTGGCTTGGCATTATTTACAGCGTCAATAGTGGCAATGACTCATGCTCATGTGACCTAAACGTGCATTGTGACTTTAAAGTCATGATTGGCCCCTTCGTGGTTTAAATATTGTATCATGATGCGTACATAATTGCTTATTTATTGTAAATATCTACGAACTCACTAAGAAAATAATCTTACCGTTGTTGTTTCATCTTATTTCATGTAAAGGAAAAGCACCCATTGAACCTAAACCTTAGGCTCATATTTCTTTAAGTCTGAAGAGCGTAGAGCACTGACTCAACTTTTGTGGTATTTACATGAAGATTTGAAGACTTGGAACGTGGGGTTTAGATTATATTCTGATGCTTAGTAGAAGAACTACTAGAGTGTTCCTTTGTAACTTTAAATTTCAAATTCTACAATGTAATAATTTTTTAATTTAATCTAATCTATCTTAGTCTGTGGTTGATTTTATACTGTCAGGTGGGACCTTGTAGTTAAGACCTTTAAGAAATTGGTTACAACAAGTTCCGTTTGAGCAAGCAGGAAAGTCATAGCTAGCAAAAATGTCTAAGCATTTTGGCAATAAACAATGATATCAAAGAAATCTCATATGATAACCGTTGTAAAGTAAAATGGAAGCTGTCTGAGAATAAAACTTGTTATCATGACAAACTCGACAACACTATAGTATAGTGTGCATAGTCACTCAATTGACTATTTCAATTGAGTTTCAAATGAAGTTGAGCGGCAAATATATGTCTCATTTCATAAAGCACATATAATAAATTCAATGTATAACTAATAGTCTGATTTTATTATGCTGGCTGGCTGAGTAATCTGTAGTAGATTAGCACCACCTCATGATTAATCAGGGAAACAGACTAAGGCTTTCGGCTTTATCTTTAAGCTGATACTTCATAAGTTATCAGTCTTTCGACTATGCCTGATAAACTTTAGTTAAGATATATTGACTGTACTTTGACTGGCTAATGGCTAGCAGGCTAGTAATTCTCTGGCTTTTTGCATTTTATGTTGACTTTCTGATGTCATTCAAAATTTGGATCGTGTTAGGATCCAAATTTCTGATCTGCTCTAATATTTATGTCTGAATGTCAAATCAATGATGGATCCAAGTTTCAACTGTTAACTATTTGCATGTTTTTCCAAAATTCTGATCTGCACTAATATTTATGTCTGAATGTCAAATCAATGATAGATCCAAGTTTTAGCTGTTAACTGTTTGCATGTTTTTCCATATTCTATTCATGCTTCAAATTTATACTTAAATTAACTGCAAAACACTCCTTATACAATTTCAAACTAATAACTAACATCAATTTGATGTTTCAAAAGCTAGTTTAGCCAAATATAACACAAATGGTCGTGAACTTCACAAATAACTCAAAGCTTCAAAGAAAATAGAAATTACTATTGGGTTTTCTTATGTTCATAGTGAATTCAAGAATCATATTCATGATAGCAGCATCAAGAAAACATAAACATTATATCTTTATTCAAAACCCAAATGAGATTGTGTTTATACTTCAAGAATGAAAGCATGAACGATATGAATACTCAAGAACAATAAGAACAAGATGAATATGAATTTTTAAGGCACAAAAAGGCCTCAATCAAACTTGTCCTATATAATAGGGGAGATCATTGCTCAAACCAAGTTGATGCACTTAGGGGAGATTGTTTGGCTTTTTTAATGCCTCAATCAAACCCGTAAAGGATTTGCAATATTAGTCTAAGTCTACTCTACACTGTTACATAATGTTGTAACTTAACAGAATGTCAAAACTACCATCATCAGTTGAACAGGATTGACAGTTTATGTCTACAATGTTTATGTCTGTAGGACAGGTTTGACATATTTAAGTGGTTTGTTCTTTGTGAACAGTACTTGTTCATTGTAAACAGAACTTGTTCTTTGTGAATAGGCTTAACACTTATTAGAGTGTGTTTCCAAGTCCTCATGTAATGTTTTGACCGTTAGGATCAGCCTAAAGAGTCAAGACAAAATGGAAAAGTAGAACTGCTACAATTTGCCAAAGTTGTTCTGTTACATGAAGACAAAGGAGATATTTGAAAAGGGTGACAGACCTTTTATTATAGCAAAATGACTTTTTATAAGGAAGTTAACGTTTATAAGATCACTTGCTTCTTTGGGATAAAGATGGAACAACATATGACAAAAGAACAAGACAAAGATTCTGCAATAAGAAGACAAAAGTGACTTTTTTAGACTCATCCTCTTGCAGAAAAGTAAGTTTGTCTTCCTGTGAGACATTACTGCCTTTCTCCTTATCAATGAAGAAGGATATATCTGAGGCCCTATATACAGAAGCTTCCAATGAGAGAGAAGGTGTGCACAACTAGAAGAATACGTGAATCCACGCATGCATGTTCAACTTCAACTTGCGAGACAAAAAGCAAAGTGTGTCTTAGCTCTTCTGAGTAAACTTGTCCTTAAAGTTGTTCAGTGTTCCTAAAGCTAATCAGTTTAGTCTTGTATCAAAACACTTAACGTGTAAACAGTGAGTGAGTCTTACTGTGATATTTCATTGTAACTAGTCTGAGTTAGTCTTAGATTAGTGAAACTTGTTGTTCATTCGGTCATCACCGTTTAGATAAGTCGTTAATCCAAACTTTTTTGGTTAAGTTATCATACTTGTTAATAACATAAAAACGCTAAGAAAAATCTGTGTGATTTTAGCTAAATTTTATTCACTCCCTCTATAATTACTCTTGAGATACTCGGGATAACCTTTTGGGACCTGTAGGTCCCAAAAGGTTTCCCTAGTGTATTGTTCTAAGCTGTAGAGGGGGTTGAATACAACTACTTAAAAACTCAACACTCTTTTCTCAATGTTTGTGTATGTAATCAACAAGTGTTAATTACAAACAACCTTGACTGCGAAAAGGTTCAAGCTGAGATGACAGATACAACAGTTGTTCAACTAATCTAAGACACACTCAGACTAGATACAATGACTACACTCACTTAGATGCACTCACTGATTTTACAAGACTCAGTGGACAGCTTGAATAAGAATAGCCTAGACACACGTACTGTTATATTCAAGCAGACTTGCATGCATGAAAAACACACTTTAATGCACGATCTGATTTTCACACTCTTGGATATCTCACAATCCTTATAAGCTTCCTTTTATACTCTCACTGAGAATCTCAGTGAAGCTTCTTCATTGGACTAATGAGATAGTGGAAAGTCTTTCCAAAAAGACATGACACCTTTTTTGCACATTCTGATAAAGCAGATTTGTCTTCACATGGCAGAATCTTTGTCTTTTTCTTTTTGTCACTGTTGCATAAGGCTTTAACCAAAACAGGAATGTCAACTTTGCATCTTTCTTCTTTTGCTAAGGCCATTTTGATATAAGAAAAGGTTTGTCACCCTTTTCAGATATCCATTTGTCTTCATGTAACAGAACAACGTAGGCAGGCTGTGCAGTTTCTGTTTTCCACTTTGTCTTCGACTTGTAAACTGATCTTGTAGCCAAAAACAATACATGAGGACTTGGAAACACATTCCATAGAGTGTTTAGCCTGTTCACAAATAACAGGTTCTGTTCACAAAGAACAGAACACTTAGAATCTGTCCAAGCTGCTCAGCAGAACATAGCAGCATAGACAGTTTATGTCCAGCCTGTTCAGCAGACAGAACAGCTTGGACAATCTGCCTTTGTTGCAACGAATGCAACAGGGTAAACAACATTGGGCTGATATTGCAAATCACTTTTCAGGTTTCAATAAGGCATAAACAGGCCTTAAATTATACCTTCAAGTGCATCAAACAGGTTTGATTAAAAATCTCCCCCTAAGATGTAGAGCAGGTTTGACTGAGGCCTTTTTGTGCCTAACAATCTCCCCCTATTTACAATAATCAGTCTGAGCTGATTTAATCAATAATCACTATACATTTTACAATACATCTTGATGAAATAAAATTACAACATTAAAGTAAAGTAAAAGATCAGTTTATATACACTGATTTTTTATTACATAAACAACATATGTTTTTACAAAAGTACAACTAAGGTACTAGTGTATTTTACAACTGATGTAAAAGAAAATAAAAGTTACAACTGATGCAACCAAGTACAACTAATGTACAAGAGAGTTCAACAATTTGGACTGTTGATGTTGGGAGCAGATAATGGCAAGCCTGTCCAACAGATGGACAACTTCCATTCTTCACCTACTCAGTCAGTAGGTGGACTTCATGACAATGGTGGCGGTCCTTCAAACATTTTCTCAATATCATCCCTAGTTTCCTCCAAATCTTGAATTTCAACTCTGAGAAACATAAAATTGGGATGTTGAAGCTCCCCTCTCTCATAGAATCCTCTTAGCTAAGCCCAGATGGCTGCTCTCCACTTACTGGATTACCTGAAGGAGTTTGCATGTCTGAAGGTCACAAGCTGTTTGAGACCTACTTTGTGAAGATCTGATGCTCTTTGAAAGCATCTCTTCTGTGTCAGGGGATCCACAAAAAATGTCCCCAGCTTAAGTTCTTCAATCACTTTGCCTTCTTCAAACTCTACTCCTCTGGGCAGGCTGTGGTCAACTCCTTTGATCTCTATTGCGTAGTCACCTTGTTCAATCAAGATCAGGAGTTCCTCCAGCTCAGAATCCTTTCTATTCCTCTTGGCCTTAATTTTGGGGTAAGTCACAGAGACACCCTCACTTACTTCTTTTGGGATCAGGCCAAGGTCTTTCACTCTCTCCATCAGCTTCTTGACATATGCCTTGATAGTCTTAGCTGTTTCAGACTTAGACTGGCTCAGGGCAACTGCCAGCTCAACCCATTCCCTGTACCCCATTTGTGCAACATCAGTGTAGTCATATGATTCCAGTTCAGGGCCGGTAACACCCATTCTGGTTATTTGCAGTTTCCACTGTTTGCCTTTTCTTGATGTGGGGACAGCTTTGACAATTGCTTCCTTGGCTAGCCTTCTTTCAGCTACATTAAAAAATTTCTTCCTTGCCAAGTTGTCAAAGTGCATCTGGGCTCTTGTAGAGGATGCTTGTTTGGATTTGGTCACAGAGACCAGAGCACCCTTTTCCTGTTCACCTTCCTTTTCACCAGTTGATTCTTTAGCAGCTTCCAGTAGTTTCCTTTGCACATCCAAAGAGGGCATTTTGATTTTGCTTGCCTCTTGGAGTGCAAAGGACCTAGCAGCTTTGGCAGAGGATTCTTCTTTTCTTATCTTTTCCAGGGCTTTGAGTTGTTCATCTCTGAACTCATAATACTTTTCCGTGGGAAGACCCATTTCCTTAGCCCTTGCTTTGTCAAACTTTAGCTCTGCTGCTTTTTGGCGGTTAGGGTCAAAAGCTGCTTTTTCTTTTCCTTTAGCTGTTTTAGTGAGGACAGCTTCAGGAATATCTTCCTCTTCTTCTTCTTCTTCCTCCAGAATTAGATGCCTCCTTTTGTAGCTTAGCCTGTCCTCAGGAATGGATTCCTCCCCCTTAGATTGTGCAGGGTTTGGAGATCCAGCCTGAGTAGGCTGAGCAGTTTCAGTTTGATGAGGGGCATCTTCAACTGGACCTATACCTGTTACAGATGCACCTGCTGTTTGACCAGTAGATTCTGATTTCTCCTTAGGAGAAGAGGTTTTCTCCCCCTTAGACTTAGTCTTCGAACGCAGACAACTTCTCCCCCTTTGAAGGAGATGGACCAGCACCTTCAACAACTGGTCTGCCTGAAGAAACGAATTCAGCAGGCTTGGGGCCAACCAGGCTATGCACTAAGAAAACCAGATTGTCCTTCACCTCTGCAAGTTGGGAAAGACATGTTTGAAGAGAGGATGATTGTGAATCCGCAATAGAGGTCAGCTTAAGAATATTCTCTCTATCAGAATATGTGAATAGCAGACTTTGAAGTTGTGCAAGATGTAACTCAAGAGAGTCATGCACATCAGCAAGGTTTGCTGACACAGAATTTGATACAGAGACGATGAGAGTGTTTAGGCTGGCCAATGTGGTAGGAAGGGTAGTAGTGCAAGTAGTGAGGAGTGGACAGCTATTGGGATATGGCTGTCATAGAGGACACGGAAACCTGTTGGTGTGAAAGAATGGAGGAGAGGGATGTGGAGATATTTTGCAGCTATGCAGTAAGTGCAAGCAGCTGTGAGGAGTGGTCAGTTTGAGTAGTGGAGGGAAAGGAATTCTTGAGCAGATCAAAGAATCCTTTGAGCTGTTCAGACACAGAGTCTGAAAATAGAGATGGTAGAGAAATGGAAGTTTCTAAAGAGACAACTTTGTTGGTCAGCAAGGAAAGCTGATCCTTCAAAGGCATATCTTTAGGGGATGGGGGAGTATGGGTAGATTTTTTGGATTGAGTGGATGGGGATGAATGAGAGGATGATGATGAGGCAGGTGTTTGGGGATGTGATCGAGAGGGAAGGGGAACTTTGGACAGAAACTCCATAGCCTGGGCAAAAGTAATCTGGCCCAGCTTGGAGGGGTGAAGGGGTCCCTCAGCAGTGGTTGTAGCTGCTTCATCAAGAGAAGGAGTAGAGGTTGGTAGCCTTTCGGATGCTGCTTGTGTTGCAAAACCTTCATTAAGGCCAGGGGTTGTTCCCTCTGCAGCACCTTGGTTTAAAGGTACCTCATCATGGGGAGATGGGATTTGCATTTCAACATCAGCAGTGGTGAAACCTGCTAATGGAGTTTGCATGATAGGAGCAGCCTCACCAGAGGGATGGTATGATCCCTAAGGTTCATCAGCTTAGGTGGTTGGTCCTTCAGCAAATGTTTGGTGTCGAACAGCGGCATCATGAGGAGCAGAAGTTAGAGGTTGGTCTACTGGATGGTCTAATCCAGCAGGTTTGGCACCTCGTGCAGACTTAGGGTGTGAGGAAGTATGAAGTGGGGACTGTGTGGATGCAGTATGGAGTGGAGAGAACTCCTGTCTTTCAATATTCTCAGCCTGTTGGGAGGCTGGAATAGTGGATGTGGCTGTCTCCATATGTACAACTGGTTCCTGTTGGGAGAAACTAGAGGGCTGAGGCTGACTCTGTGTAGACTCTTTTTGGAGTGAAGCCTGCTCCAAGTGTGCTAAACCTTCTCCCAAAATAGGAGAGGCAGCAGGGTGTGCTTCTTTTTCAACTGAACCCTGTTGAGAGGGAACAGAGGGGCTGGATTGGGTTGTTTTGGCTGTTGGTTTCTTTTTGGAAAGGGATTTTCTTTGGTATGATTTTAGAGATGAGGTGGATGATGGATGTTGTGGAGAGGAGATGAGGGGTTCTGATTGGACTGGTTTTGAGACTGGGTCAGTAACAGGTGGGTTGGCCTGTTCCATAGTCTCAGGTGCCACAGAGGCACCAGCCACGGAGGCTTCAGTTTCAACAAATGAACCAGGGTGAGAAGTCCGCTCCCCCTCAGCCACAGAGGCTGATGGGGCAGACTTTGACTTGGCTGTTTTAGCCTTTTTGCGGACAGGCTCAGCTTCAGTCGTTTCTATGGTCCTCTTAACAAACTTGACCATGGATTTGGATTTTCCTTGGGGAGCAGCTTCTGGATCCAGCCTCACAGCAGAGGGTCCTTCCACCATTCCTAGCAACCTCCTCATTGGAGTAGATAGAGGAGGCTCATTTGGGAGAACTGGAGTGTAGAAAACTCTATTTCCTATGACAGGAAATGCAGCAGTACGAAGTAAAGGCTGAGAGTTATACAGTTGCTCACCACAGATGTGTTTGAAGATGAGGCTCAAAAACCTGGGATAACGAACATCAGCTGGACGTGTTTCCTGCTGCACCAGATTCCTCGAATTCATGAAAATCCATCGGGCCATGTTGATTGTATAGTCCCAACCACAAGCTGTAGGACTATAGGAATCTCATCACGGCTTAGTTGGTCAAAGGAACCAACTTTGCTGCTGAAGCACATCACCACAGAGGCAAATAGGAAATTGTAGGTTGGAGACAAATCCTTCCTAAATAGTGTGGCCCCAACTTTGGGTTCTGCTACACCACAGAAGCGTAGCAGGTTGCCCATCTGGTCATTCTCAGCCTGTGGCTGATCATAGGGTTCAGCAACTCGAAGATGAAGGACTTCCCTGATCAGACCATTAGTGATCTCAATGGTCTGAGTCCCATTGAGAATTGTTCACTTGATGACTTTGGTATCTAGGTTGTAGGCACAGGTGTACCAGAACTCATACACCATTTCCTGGTACAGGACACCAGGAGTGGCAGTCATGGCATAATTCAGGGGGTGAACTTTAAGAAATTCCACCATGTCCTCGTATCCTTTCCCCACATAATTTTTGGGGATGGTTAGGTTTGCAATGTAGTTGGTAGGTTTCAGGGTTAGCATTGTGGTGACAGAGGAATGTTTTTGAACATCAGCACCAACAAATACTGGTAGAAAGGGGTTATTTCGGTGAGCCATTTGAGAAGTAGTGAAGGTTGTAGCACTGGACACTTAGTCGAGTTTTTAGGGTTCTTTGGAAGTTATGGAAGTAGTGAGGAAGACGAAGATGAAACAGTAGGGGGTATTTATAGGATTCGAATGTGAGTGGAAATGAGAGAGAAACGTAGGGATGGCAAAAAAACCCGAACCCGACGGGGAAAACCGAAAACCGATCTAAACGGGGCGGGTTTCCCCGAACCCGATCAAGTTAAACGGGGGACGGGGCGGGTATGGTATTGCCAATACCCGTCCCGTATACCCGATTACATAACCAGTTTAAATCCCCGAATACCCCGATTACTTTTGATAGCAACATGTTATTTATATTGTATATATATTATATATAAAAGATGAATAATTTTATCTATTTTTTATATATTATACATAAAAATTATTACGTATAATTTCAAAAACTTATTTATTTACATATAATTTAATGAAATAATGTTTTTTTGATTATCATTTGATAGGCATTACAAATTTAATTTAATATTAGTATTGAAATTTTAACATACATGGACGTTTTAAGCTTAAATTATGAACCACGTGATTAAATTTCATATCATTGATTTATAAATGGGTTACCCGATTCCCCGCGGGTTTCCCCGCGTACCCGATGGGGATCCCCGTTTAATCCCCGCAGTTTTTTTAAACAGGGACGGTATTTACATTCCCCGCCCCGAACCCGCCCCATTGCCATCCCTAGAGAAATCTTTGGGCGGTTGATTTGAAATGTTCGTTAACGGAAAACGGAACGGTTGTCCATGTCAGAACGGTTGTCAGACCACTTGAGCCCTTTTTAATCACTAACACACGTAAACACACATTATCCGCAGTAATTAAGTTAAATAAAAACAAAAATTAGGTAACTTAATTGTGAAGAAAGTTAATAAAACTGATGTTCTAAGCTATAGGTCAAACCTGTGATGAGCAGGGTCATCACAAGCTGTTCACTCTTCAAGCTGTTAAGTCAACCTGTTCAGCTATGTAAGAAAAGTTTGTGTTCAATAGCTGATCAGGTAATAAGACAATGTCTTGTATGACAGATTGAGAGAGTGAGCAGGGTAGAGGTTTGATCATCAGACCAGGTTTGACTTGAAAGCTGTTATTGTCAAGCCTGTTATATGCTCAAGTTGTTCAAGTTTTCAGAATTTGGCTAAGTGTAGAACATGCATAGCCTGTTCTGCATAAGCTGTTCTGTGAAACTTGAGCAGTGTGAGACATATAAATTCTTAGAACACGTAGGTTACTTAGTCACTTTTGTTTAACATGCCCAGCTTACTGACAAGGTAATTAAACCTGCTTTCATCAAGAGGCTTGGTGAAAATGTCTGCAAGCTGTTCATTTGTGGAAATGAAACTTACCTCCACATTACCTTTCTGGATGTGATCCCTTATGAAGTGATGTCTGACCTCTATATGCTTTGTTCTGGAATGAAATACTGGATTGTTGGAGATAGCTATGGCACTTGTATTGTCACACAGAATAGAAGTTTTCCTATATACAAGTCCATAGTCTTCAAGCTGATGCTGCATCCATAGGATCTGCCCACAGCAGCTTCCCGCAACAATGTATTCAGCTTCAGCAGTAGAAGTGGAAACTGAGTTCTGCTTCTTGCTACACCAACTTATCAACTTACCACCAAGGAGTTGACATCCACCTGTTGTGCTTTTCCTGTCTAGCCTACAGCCTGCAAAATCAGAATCTGAATAACTTGTTAGCTCAAGGCTTGAGTCTTTGGGATAACAAAAACCCAACCTGGTGTACTCTTAACGTATCTGAGATTCTTTTCACAGCAGCTAGATGTGATTCTTTTGGATCAGCTTGGAACCTAGCACATAAACAAGCAGCAAACATAATATCAGGTCTACTAGCAGTTAAGTATAGCAAGCTCCCAATCATGCCTCTGTAAGCTGTTACTGAAACAGCTTTGCCACTGGCATCAGCATCCAAATTTACATTGGTTGCCATTGGGGTTTTGATAGGAGAACTTTGATCAAATTTAAACTTTTTTAGAAGATCTAATGTATACTTTCTTTGATTTATAAAAATTCCATTTGAGGTTTGTTTAACCTGTAATCCTAGAAAGAAAGATAGTTCTCCCATCATACTCATTTCATTCTTAGATTTCATGAGTAGTGAAAAATTCTTGCATAACTACTCATTAGTAGAACCAAATATTATGTCATCCACATAAATTTGAACAAGCATAATATCAGACTTCACCTTCTTTATGAACAGTGTGGTATCCACTTTATCTCTGGAATCACCATTGCTTATAAGGAAATCAGTAAGAGTGTCATACCAGGCTTTAGGGGCTTATTTTAGACCATAGAGAGCTTTGTCCAACTTATAGACAAAACCTGGATGATGTTCATTTTCAAAACCTGGAGGCTGCTTGACATAGACTTCTTCTTGCAGCTTACCATTCAAAAATGCACTCTTCACATCCATTTGAATTATCTTCATGCCAGCGTAGGCTACAAATAAACGAATTGCTTCTAGCCTGGCCACAGGAGCAAATGTTTCATCATAGTTTATACCTTCCTCCTGTCTATAGCCTTGAGCAACTAGTCTTGTCTTATTTCTAATGACATGACCTTGCTCATCCGTCTTTTTCCTAAAACCCCATTTGGTGCCAATTATTGTTTTTCCTTTAGGAGTAGGGACCAGTTTCCATACTTTGTGTCTCTCAAACTGATTGAGTTCTTCTTGCATGGTAGTGATCCAATTGGCATCTTTAAGTGCTTCATTCACTTTCTTTGGCTCCATCAGGGACACAAAGCTAGAGAACATACAAAAGTTCCCTAAGTTGTCCCATCTTGTTTGCACCCCTTTGTTGATGTCGCCAATTATTTGATCATTTGGATGACACCTGATCCACTTAGGATCATGCTTCAATGAAGATTCTCCTGAGTTGTTTGCATCTTCAACAGGTCCTGTTGAACAGCTCTTAAGATTTTCAGACACACAGATATCTTGAGCATGTTCACTTGTTGAGCTTGACTCTCCATTGTTGAACATATCAGCAGAGGATCCAGAAAATCAGCATTGATTGGTTCAGGACATGAAGTTGTAATTAAGTCAGTACACTTATTCACGCAGGGTGTATCAACATAATCATCATCATGCCCATCATGGTTAGCAGGTTCCACTCTGGATGTAGTGGAAGCTTTTGAGTCCTTCTCTTCACTGTTAGAATGCATGATATCATCAAAGCTGAATTCTCCTGAAACTGATTCAGGCACAGCTTTGGCGGAGGCACTCCTGGACTCTTCAAAGGTGACATTGATAAATTCATCTATCACCTTTCTCTTGTTGTTGTATACTCTGTAGGCTTTGGAGATAGCAGAATATCCAAGAAACACACCTTCATCAGCTTTGGGTTCAAACTTTGCCAGTTGGTCCCTTTGATTTAGAATGAAGCAGGGACATCCAAACACATGAAAGTAGCTAATGTTTGGCCTCCTCCCTTTGAGGAGCTCATAGGGAATCTTGTTGAACCTTTTCACCACCAAGGATCTGTTTTGGGTGAAGCAAGCAGTGTTGACAGCTTCAGCCCAGAATGATGAAGGTAAACCAGATGCACACAACATGGTTCTAGCAGCTTCAATAAGGGTTCTGTTTCTCCTTTCAGCAACTCCATTTTGTTATGGAGTTCTTACTGCTGAAAAGTTTTGTGAGATCCCTCTTTCTTCACAGAAGTCCTCAAGAGTACTATTTCTGAACTCAGTACCATGATCACTTCTAAGCTGCTTTACTTGAGCAGAATTTAGCATTTCCATCTTCTTGATAAATCCAATGATTTCTCTAGCAGCCTCTCCTTTGCTCTTCAGAAAGATCACCCATGTAAACCTGGAGAACTCATCAACCATTACTAGAGTGTATCTTCTTCCTCCTAGACTTGGGACACTGACAGGTCCAAACAAGTCCATGTGGATTAAGAAGAGAGAAGTATCAATAGAGAAATTATGCTTAGATTTGAAAGATGATTTTCTCTGCTTGCCTTTTTCACAAGCTGTGCAGAGTTTATCCTTAACAAAGGTTATAGAAGGCAAACCTGTTACCAACTCTTTCTTACAGAGTTTGTTGATATTCTTGAAGTTCAGGTGTGACAGCCTTTTGTGCCATAACCAGTTCAGGTCTGCATTGGTTCTTGTGAGAAAGCAGGTTTCAGTTGTAGGATCAGCAGATTTAATGTCCACAACATATACACCCTTCTTTCGTTGAGCACACAACACAACTTTGCCTTGGGGATCCAGTATGTAACCCAGATGCTCATCAAAGTTAACCTTGTAGCCAGCATCACACAGTTGACTTATGCTAACAAGATTATGTTTCAGCCCAACCACATAGGCTACCCTTTTGAGCACTGCAGCATCAGCTTCAAGAGTTCCATAACCTTATGTGGATCCCTGCACATTGTCACTAAAGGTTACATTTGGCCCTTTTTCAAGCCTGAGATCACTCAGCAGGTCCTTGCAACCTATCATGTGTCCTGAGCAGCCACTGTCCAAGTACCAAACCTGGGATGGTTGTTTGTCCTGCAGAGTGTCATAGGAAAATATTAATTACTTTTAGGGGAACTCATCATAGTGATGAGTTCTCCTACTTCATCAACATTTGTTGATGGGCTAGTGATATCCACACTAGTATTTCCTATTTGAATGGTATCAATTTGGATACCATTTTCATTGACTAAGTTACTTGCAACACTGCTTATTTTAGCAATGATGGAACTAGCAGAGTCAACAGGCCTCATGTCCTCAGTTTCAGGACAGTCTTTGGCCATGTGTGTCTTCTTCCCACACTTATAACATTTTCTCTTTTTAGCCTTTTTGGAAGAAGAACTTCCAGAAACATATTCTGAATTGTTTTGTTGATTCTGTCAGCAGGTTTAGCAAACTTATTACTATTCTTAGATGAATCAACAGTTTGAGTGGAAGGCACAATAGCAACAGCTTTGCCTGTTTCTTCTTTCCTCTTTTTGGAAGGACAGATGTCAAATACAGGAAGCTTGATTGGTTTTTGACCTTCCACAGGTTTGGGAAACTTATTCCCAAGTTTCTCAGCTTGAGCAATGGCTTTGCCTTTGCCCTTACTGAGATGTGATTGATGTTGCCTATCAACATGATCACAACTTTTGGTTCTGAAAGTCTTACCTTCATTTATAACCAATTTTCCAATATGATTTAAAAACTTATTTGAAACCACAGCAGATTTGCTTTCAACATGAGACTTACCCCTGTTGAAAGCAGGCTGCTTACCTTTTGAAAACTTTTTTCTCAAAATGTTTAGCATCAAAAGGATTAACAGGTCTCTTACCATCAGCTTTGGACCCAGAGCCTGTTTTGTCAACAGGCTTAGTGTCCACAGCTGCAGTTTGAGCATGTTTTCCTTTCTTATGATTGTGTGAATCAGCAGAGCACTTAGCAGGCTGATTTGATGGAGAACATATTCCATCATCAGCTTTTGGAGCTTTTTCACACAAGTTGTTAGTGTTTTGAGGACTGACAAACCTGTTTGTTGATACTAGCTTACCATTTACTTTCTGGATGAAAGTGCTGGGAAGCTCACCAAGAGTGGATAAGCCATCTTTCAGATTATTAATCTCAACAATAGAAGCTGCTTTGTCAAGATCCCCTCCAAGATAGGCTTGGATTTGTGCACGGATCTGTTGACTGATATAATGGCTGACGTTTTGTGCAGATTGGCACCAAGAGTCTATCTTTTGAAGCTTTGCATGTTTTACATCTGTCTCTCTCTTTTCTTCCAGTAAAATGGAGTTGATGTGTTTTACTGGATTTTGTGTCAAGATCATTTTTAAGCTTAGAGATTTCAGACCGTAAAACATTGTGCTTCTCAACAGCAGCTTTTAAATCAACAAGCATATATTCAAACATTTTTACTTTTTCATCAGAACTGTAAGCCATAAAGTTTTGTACCTTGTACATCATTGTAGGATTCCAATTCTCTAAGCTGCTGAAGGCTTCAGCTTCAGCCAAATCCTGTTTGAAGTTGCTTGTTGATGGGACGTCAGTGTTGGCCTTCAGACAGTTGTTATCTTCTTCATCTGAGGATGAATCAGACTTCTCCCAATCACATGTCTCAGCCATGAGCCCCTTTTACTTGTTGGAAGCCACTGAGTTTTCCAACTTTTTCAGCTTAGCCATGGCCATAAGGTACTCAACCCTATAGCCATCGTCCCTGTTAGTCTTGAATGGTTTGGATGACTAACCAACAGCTTTTGACACACAGTCAGCAGCTATATGGCTAGTCTTCCCACATTTGAAGCACTCAGCCTTTGACTTATCAAATTCCTTCTTTTTTACAGCATTTGAGTTCCCCTGCAGCATTTTTCTTCCAAACCTTTTCTTGTTGAACCCTTTGACAAACATTGCAATCATTTGCTCATCATCAAGTTCAGCAAGATCTGCATTGTCTTCCTCATCATACATTTCATCCCTTTCATCATTGGCCTGTTGATCAGGTTGTGTGAACACATCACATACCTGCCCAACAGGTTGTCTCATGCTGGCCACTAAGGCAGCACCTCTCTTAGACATCTCCAAGGCATTTCTTTTCTGTTGCCTTGACTGCTCATCATTCAGTAAAGATCCATATAAGTTTACAAGATCCATACCATTCATGGTACCTGAATTTCTTTAGATGGTAGAAAAATAGTTCCACTCTTCAGGCAGTATGTCCAAGAACTTGTTCACCAGAGTCAGGCTGTCCTTTGTGATCCCAACAGCTTTGAGATCATTAACAAGAGCAGTAAACCTGGTGTAGGATTCTGTGAGTGACTCCTTCGGTTTTGCAAAGAAGAGTTCATACTGTCTAAAAAGATTGTTAATACTGTTATCAAGTGTGATTGTGGGACCATCATAGACGGTACACAAAGTATCCCACATCTCCTTTGCAGTCTTCATTTTCTCAATCTGTTTGAACACATCATTAGGCAGAGAGATGACCAGGTTATTCCTGGCTTTTGCATCCAGAGTGTAAGGTCTACACACTACGGATCTATCTAGACGCGAGACCGTCAACAAGTGCGGAATCCTCGTTAACGGGTTGACGGAAACAACTCTCACTCGGAACACGAAGACTATCAACAAGCTGTACGAACAATGACGGACGCACCTACAAATTGATTTTCTCCGAAACAACACTAAACACTCTGATAAACTAGAAATCGTCTTTTGCTTAATCCCTCTTGAATTCTGCAAAAAGTCTACTAATAATTTGAGTCTATCCCTAATTATAAAGGCTCATTCGAGTTTGTCATGGGCCAAACTCGAATCAGGCCCAAGGCCCATTCGAGTTTGTCCCCTTGACATTCTCGAATCTGCCTCATGAAACACATTCGAATCTGCTGACAGATTCGAATCCTGTTTACCTGTGAATTCGAATTTAATCTAAATTCGACTTTCACATATTAAACTTATATTTGAAACTTATGTTTTTAACTTATGTTTGATTTTATTTTTGATCTTTTTGTTTGAACTTCCTGTAATTCATTACATCAAGTTCAACCATACAATCAATAACTATCAAACATATATAAACACTTAAATCAAATACTCGTTAATATTCAATGCTTTGCAGTATTACTTAAACCAAAATGCTAATCCACTTAGACTGCTATCGTCACACAGGATGTACCAACAGACTCCCCCTTGACGATAGCTTCTAACAATTCACACATTTGATTAAGTACTTTGTTTATTTATTCAAACTGCTGCCAGCATACAAACCTTTCTCGATACAAACTTTAACTACATTTTCATATTTCCTAGCCTCGCTATCCATATGAGCGTCGCTTGAGATTCTATGAGCGTGTAGCACTTGTAGGTCATCTTTAGAGAGGTTTACAAGGTGAAGGGGATCGTAGACTCTAAGAATCACCTTTTCTTCGAAGTCCTCCATCACAGCTTCTCCTGTGTCACTTTCCACATACCACCAATTTAGATTCTTCATGACGTCCTGTGGCATTGGCTTGAGAGGAACCTTTCTCAGACATCTAACTGGTTTGTATTGTATTTTCATCCACGGACGACCAGTTAGAGGGTCAATTCGAGTATGGTCCATTACTCGTTTACCTACCCTTGGATTGAGCCGTTCGAACTTCCTAGACCTCCCTTCTTTTCTTATGATCTTTGCAATTATTTCAGCGTAAGGGTCGTTGCCGATGTTGATTAGCTCCTTCCATGCTAACGCTTTTATTTCAATCTTTGGCAAGGAGTTGAACACTTTCAGAGTTTTTCTGAGATACTGGAGACCATCTTTTCTTTTGATAATGAATAGCTGCAATTCCCGATCAAAGAACCAGCTCAATATACTTCCTGATAGCTCTCCAGTACCCGGCACACGTATCTTCTTTCTCAGCTCCAACTCTCTTTTCTCTGCCCTAAACCATAGTTTTCTTTTCTCTTCATTGGTAAGTTCTCTGGCAGGTTCTTCACTTGCTGATTCAACATTTAAAGCAGCGTTTACCACTTCTATGTCAATCATATGATTTCCTTCCGTTATGTAAGTATCTGTGATGGGGTTTTGCTGAACAATGATCTCATTTGCTTCATCATCTTCATCAACACAAACTTCATCATCAGATTTCCAATCTGTTACGTCTTCCGGCACAAATTCTCCTTCTTCTAACTCCTCCATTTCATCCTCAAAATCAAAGCCAAGGTCCAAAGGGTCTTCATCGATATTCATTAGTTCTTCGATCATTTCATGTATCTCCGACTCTGTGGCTTTTGATGAACTGGCTTCTCCTCGTTCAGCTACCGATTGACCTGGCTCCCCCTGAACTTCAGCATTCTGAACAGCAGAAACATCTACTGGCTTATTATCTCTTTGCGCGCTGGGATCATTGTCGTCATTATCTCCATCCTTATCTTCATCCCTGGGCGGCTCTTCTTGATCACGGCAGCTTGTCTCCCCCTGAGCCTTTAGATTTTGCAATAATTGCTCAATCAGGGAGCGCATCGATCGTATCTCAGCCGCTTGATCAGCAACAAAGGTTTTCAGCTCCAAGTTTTCTTCCTGAACCTTGCCCACAACCTTCTTCATCTTGGCATTCTCGATGTCTATTTTGGCATTATGCTTCTGAATTTCGCCGAGAGCCGTTGTCAAACCAAAAATTTGAATTTGTTGGAAGTCTACTTTGCTCTTCAGCTCAGAAAATCGTTGATTCTCCATGAAACTGGATGAAGTTGATGGTATGGATTGTATGGGGGTTGGAATGATAGGAGATGGAATGTACGGTTCAACAGGTGGTGATGGTGGTGGAATGGTAGATTGAGTGGGTGGAGGTTGAGGGATTTCTGGCTGTGCAGCAGAAGCTGAAGTAGCTCCCTGCATAAATCGATGGCGTTTTGCCCTTTGCCTTATGACTAACGGGGCAACGTCTTCCTCCTCAAAATCAGAGTCATCAGACTCCCTTGATGCTCGTCGCCTTGTAGCTTCTTCAGTCACCACTCATCGCGATCCATATGTTCCTATCTGGATGGATGGTTCTTCAGTGACAGTCTCTGGAACTTCAACTTCTATCTCTTCCATATCTTCAGACTCAGAAGTTGAAATGTCTTCGTCCTGAGTCTCTGGTTGATACTCATCAATTTCCCTGAGAACATCAAGTTCTCCTTCAGGAGGTTCCAATAAATCTCCAATGAGTTCAGCAGTTATTTCCTCATTAGCATGTGGACCAGCTGCCCATATCTCTTGCAGCGTTTGCTATGTCTGATCAGTTGTCGGAACAGATACCTATGGTGCAGACGAAGGGCCAGCCTCTTCCGGCTCTTGAGTATGACTCGAAGAAGGCCTCTCTGCCTGAATTTGACTCGCTGAAGGCCTTTGACGTCGTCTCTGCTGCTGAGGCCTTTGTTGTTGTTGACGCTGTTGCTGTGGCTGTCGCTGCTGAATTTCCACCGCCCCTGCCCAGTTGGCATCTTGAGGGGCTACAAAGTTTGGGTCAATTACAACTCCAAACAAAGGTGCTCTATTGGGACAGCTAACCTTCCTCTATGAGAAGAGCAATCGGCAAAAATTCTCTTATCAATGACTGCAACGCTCTGAATATCGTTTAGCTGCGGCAGATTTGGCAAAAACTGTCGGATGAGCATCATCACAAAACGAGGGTAAAGAAGAAATCTTTCCCGCTCCGGAGCCGTATTCTGATGAACGAACTCCGAGAAGAACATCTCTGAAAAACTGAACTTCTGATTATAGACTAATGCGATTATCCCTGATTGGATCTTCGAAACTATATAATCAAATCCAGCTTTCTTTGCAGCAAAGCAAACCATGAACACATGCGCGAGATATCGCCATTGTCCAATTAGCCCACTCTTCATATAAGATGTCTTAGTAACATCTAAACTATAGCCCATTCTTGTAAATGTTGCCTGCCTGATTGATAATTGGAAATCAATAGGTCCATCTTCCTGCTCCTGAGTGCCCAATTGAAGCACTTGACGAAGAATATCAGCAGAAAACACCAACGGATTACCAGCAATCCTTGTCCTAAGAACTGTCGGAGTGACAGTGCAATCGACTTGCAAATGCTCATAGAATTGTCGCACGTACGGAATGACAATTTGGATATTGTGTGACAGTGCATACGCGATTCTGGACTCCACCAGGAAATCCACCATCTGGCGGAAAGCCTGCGCTTCATGGATAGCATGGTCAGGAGAAATAACCATATTATGCTTCGGAACAAATACTCTATCCGCCATGTCTGCATAATAAATCAAATAAAATATTAGAATTATTAAAAATGAATAAACTTGTTTAAATTCAAATTTGTTTTATTTTGAACTTGTATAAGGACAAAATCCAACACTTATGAATTTCTACATGTTTAATTAAAATTTAAATTGAATAATTCAAATAAAATGACAAACTCGAACAAACAGATTCGAATTAACATCTTTTCGAGTTTAATGTACCATTCGAGTTTAATGACTAATTCGAGTTTACTGACAAACTCGAATATGGCCATGAACAGATTCGAATAAGTCGGCCACCATCATCACTAAAAACCATGATTTAACCATTTTGGACTCAGAAAGTCACATCTATTAGTCCTACTAGGTTCTAATCAATGATATTAGTAGTTAATTTGACTTTTTACCGGTTCAAAGTTTGTAATTTTGAAAAACAAACTTTCTGTAAGGTCTACCAATACTAGATCTATCTAGACGCGGATCCGTGAACGAGTGCGGAATCCTCGTTGACGGTTAGACGGACAACTCTCAACTACGAAACACGGAGACTATTAGACGCTGAACGAACGACACACGAACGATCCTACGAACTAATTCTCTCCGAAACGGACCTAAAGCTGATGATAAACTCGAGATCGCCTTAAGCTCAATTCCTCACGAATTCTGCTAAAAGTCTACTAATGACTCGAGTCTATCCCTAATTATAGACCCTGATTCGAGTCTGATGTGGGCCAAACTCGAATCTGGCCCAAGGCCCATTCGAGTCTGTCCACAATGACATTCTCGAATCTGGGCACCATTCGAATCTAAGGTCACATTCGAATCTATCACAGATTCGAATGTCTTCACTTATGTAATTCGAATCTAGCCAAAACACTTAAACACTTAAGTGATGAAACTTATGTTTTACTTATGCTTGAGTTAATCTTTGACCTTTATGTTTGAACTTCTTGTAATACGTTACATCAAGTTCAAACATACAATCAATAACAGTCAAACACATATAAACATATATATCACACACTAGCTCAAATCACAATGCAGTATCATTTAGACTGCTATCGTCACACAGGATGTACCAACAGACTCCCCTTTGACGATAGCTTCTATTAATTCACACATTTGACTTAAGAACTTTGTTTATTTATTGATTCAAAATACAACCAGCATACAAACCTTTCTCGACACATACCTTGACTACATTTTCATACTTACTTGCTTCACCGTCCATATGTGAGTCACTGGAAATCTTACAAGCATACAAAATCTGAAGATCTTCTTTAGAGAGGTTTACCAGGTGAAGCGGGTCGTAGACTCTAAGAATAACTTTTTCTTCAAAATCTTCCATAACTGCTTCCCCGGTCTCAGTGTCAGCGAACCACCAATGTAGATTCTGCAAAACATTCTGTGGCATCCGCTTGAGAGGCACTTTCCTCAGACATCTAGCTGGTTTATAATGAATCCTCATCCACGGTCGTCCAGTTAGAGGATCGATACGTGACAGATCCTCTACTCTTCTCCCGACCCTTGGATTCAAACGCTCGAATTTCCTTGATCTCCCCTCCTTTCTTATGATTCTTTCAATTACGCTCGCATATGGATCATTGCCAATGTTTATCAAATCTTTCCATGCTAGCGCAGTGATTTCGATCTTTGGCAGGGAGTTGAATGCTTTTAAAGTTCGCCTCATGTACTGAAGCCCGTCTTTCCTTTTAATTACAAATAGCTGCAGATCTCTATCAAAGAACCAGCTTAATATTCGCTCAGACAGCTTTCCAGTACCCGGCACTCTCATTGTCCTTTTAATCACTAACTCCTTCTCTTCAGCCCTGAACCATAGCTTTCTTTTCTCTTCATTTGTTAGCTCTCTCGCAGGTTCTACTGTTGATGGCTGAGGATTTAACGCAGCATTTACTATATCTACATTGACAATATTATTTCCATCAATCATGTAAGTATCCGTGATAGGATTCTGCTGCACAACTATCTCATCAGCTTCATCATCCTCATCAGCGACTACCTCATCATCTGAACGCCAGTCCACTATCTCTTCTGGAACAAACTCACCTTCTTCCAGTTCTTCATCTTCATTATCAAAACCTATATCCATAGGATCATCATCGAGATCCATAAGAGCGTCTATCATTTTACTGATCTCAAACTCTGTAGGCTGTTTTGATGAACTAGCTTCTCCCATTTCCCCTTCCACTTGACTAGGCTCCCCCTGAACTTGTGTAGCTTGAGCTACAGAAAAATCTACAGGCTCAATCTCATTATGTGCATCGGTATCATTGCCTTCGTCATCATCATCTCTTCGCTGCACCTCCTGATCCCTACAACTTGTCTCCCCCTGAGCTTGAAGATTTTTCATGAGCTGCTCAAGGAGGGACCGCATTGATCGGATCTCAGCTGATTGATCTGTAACAAAGGCCTTTAATTCTGTGTTCTCTTCTCTTACATTTTCCACAATCTTCCTCAATTCTGCATTGTCCTTATCAAGATTCGCATTATGCGCCTGGAGCTCGCCGACAGCCTTTGTTAGGGTTAAGATTTGAACATGCTGGAAGTCAACACGTCCCTTGAGTTGCATGAACCTCTGATTTTCAGTGTAGGTGGTCGAAGTAGATGGAATGGATTGTATTGGAGAAGGGATGAAGGGTGGTGGAATATACGGCTCATGTTGTTGAGGTGGTGGTGATGGTGGAGCGGTGGCTTGTGGTTCTGGAGTTTGAGATTGAGATTGTTGGGCTTCAGATGCTGATGTTGACCCTTGCATGAACCTGTGACGCTTGGCCCTTTGCCTAGTCACCAAGGGAGGAACTTCCTCCTCTTCAAAATCTGAATCTTCAGATTCCCTTTCCTCTCTTCTCCTCGATCCTGCTTCATTCACAATCAACCTAGATCCGAAGGTTCCGATTTGAATACTGGGATCTGCAGCCACTGATTCAGAAGCTTGAACTTCCAGCTCCTCCATCTCTTCTGACTCTGATTCAGATGATGTTAAACCTTTATCAGCCTGTTCTGGCTCATATTCTTCCACATCTCTTAAAACATCTTCTTCTCCTTCAGGTGGACTGAGCAATTCACCGACTAATGCTGCAGCCACATCTTCGTTTGCATGAGGCCCTGCCTCCCAAATTTCATTAAGTGTCTGACATAACTGTTCAGCTTCCCTTGGTACATTTGAGGGCCCAGCTTCTTGAACATTTGAGGGCCCGGCTTCTGAAACATCTGGTTGCTGGCTTGTCGAAGGCCTGGTTGCCGGAATTTGACTCGCTGCAGGTCTTTGACGGCGTCTTTGAGCGGGCTGCTGTTGTTGTTGACGTTGTTGTGGTTGTTGTTGTGGTTGAAACTCAACGACCCCTGCCCAGTTGGCATCTTCTGGGGCTTGAAACTCCCTATCCACAATTGCTCCGAATAATGGACGAGCAACAGGAACCCTCGGTGTGAGGAACAATCAGTGAAAATCCGTTTGTCCATGATGTTAACCCTCAGAAAATCATTCGACAGCGGCAAGTTTGGCAAGAAGTGCCTTATCAACATCATAATGAACCTTGGGTACAACAAGAATCTTTCCCTTTCTGGAGCCGTAATCTGATGAACGAACTCCGAGAAAAACATCTGTGAAAAACTGAATTTCCGATTGTATACCAATGCAATAACCCCAGATTGGATCTTTGACACTATATAATCAAATCCAGCTTTCTTCGGCGCAAAACAGACCATGAATACATGCACCAAGAATCTCCATTGCCCAATCAGGCCACTCTTCATGTACGACGACTTTGCAACATCTAAACTGTATCCCATCCTCAGAAAAGCAGTCTGCCTAATACTTAACGGAAAGTCAATAGGCCCATCCTCTTGTTCCTGAGATCCCAACTGCAGAACCTGACGCAACATGTCTGCAGAAAAGACTAACGGCTGTCCAGCGATTCTAGTTCTTAGAACTGTCGGGGTGAAGGTGCAATCAACTTGCAAATGCTCGTAAAACTGCCGTACATATGGAAGAACTATTTGGATGTTATGGTACAGAGCAAATCCAATCCTAGATTCAGCTAGGAAATCCAATATTTGGCGATAACCCTGCGCCTCAGGGATATTATTATCGGGATTAAGGACCATATTATGCTTCGGCACGAATATCCTATCTGCCATGTCTGCACAATAAACAAAACCGTTAGATTCATTGAAAATCAATAAACTTGTTTAAATTTAAATCTGTTTTATTTTGAACTTGTTTAAGTACAAAATCCAACACAATTAAATTTCTACAAGTTTAATAATACTTAAATTTAAATAGTGCAAATAACAAATAGATTCGAAAGTAACAAATTCGAATTGTCCATATTCGAGTGTAATGGACAGATTCGAAGGTCATGGTCATCTCGAATCTAATGACAGATTCGAGAAACCCATGAACAGATTCGAATGTTATGAACAGATTCGAAACCCGTCGGCCATTATTTCATCAAAAAACTCAAGATTTTAACCATTTTGAACTTAGCAAATCACATACATTAGTTCAACTAGGTTCTAATCAAGGATTTATGCTTTTAATTTAACTGTTTATCAGTCCAAAATTGGTAATTCTGCAAAAAAAACCTATTTCGACTCTTAAACTCTCAAAAATCGACGATTTGGCCTGAAATTGTCTATAAAACTACACAAATCTTGTACAATCCGGTTGATTATACCTAGAAGTATCTGTAGAATCGAAACACCAAGTAAGAGACTCGACAAAATGTCGTTTAGGAGAAATACGATAGATTCGAGAATAGAATCGAAATCGCCACAGTAGACTCGAGTGTATAGATTCAAAAACAGTAAGTCTTAAATGACTTCACTGTTGACCTATTTATACCACCAACCCTCGATTCTAAACAGAGACTCGAATCTACTGACAGATTCGAAGTCTTACCTCTTCGAGTCTGTCTTAGATTCGAAACCACCAACACTTAGAAAAATTTCGAAAATTTTGAAATAACTTCAACTTTTCCAACCTTTTTCTACGGTATCGTGTAACAAGATAAACTATGCCTAATCTTTTACCCTAAGCAACAGATATTTCACGCAATGTTTATTTTATCCAACTTTGAATGCACCCTCAGTACTTTTTGACCTTTTACCTAAGTAAAAATTAAACTAAAATAAAATAAAATAAACTAAGGTAAACATAAAATAAAATAAAATTTTGACCAAAGATTTATTCTAGACTTAAGCTATTCTTAAAAATTTAAAAGCTAAGCTAAATACTAAACAAAATATTTTTGATGAGTATAGTCTAAGAAAGGTTCAATCAGATAGCGGTGTCAGATACACACTTTCAGTATTTAAACTTTCACACTTTGGAATTTTTAATCCCTTTGATTGTTTGTCGTGACATACCTATTTAGCCGATTGTTGGTATTTTACCCCTTTAAACACTCTACATTTCGGAACATCCCTTGGCATTTTTATTTATCAGGAAATTATCTTACGTGACTCAGACATAGACATACTTTTATGATCAAGGCACACAGACAAATATTCTAACTTGTTGGTATTTGCAAACTTTCTTTAAAAGACAAACATCGGACACAGGTCTGTATTTTCATACAACAGAGTGTCTTAGTTTGACTTACAGTTTATTTTTAAAGTTAGCAGACAGCGGTGACAGGTCTGTACTGACGTACAACAAAGCGACATATCTGCTAACCCGAATCTAAACAGAGACAACAGGTCTGTACTTACGTACAACAGAGTTGCATGTTTTCGACTCTCAGTTTTATATGATATTTCTATTCTTTCCACTTTCAGATGTATTTGATGTTGCCATACATCCCCAGAAAGTTTGCATACCTCATTTAGACTCAAAGTTTGTATGTCTTGTACATAAAAATTAAGACCGATTGGTCGTACATCTAAGTTAGTGACACGCTTGACTTTTTCTAGAATATTTTATTAGCCTTGAGATTCCCTATATGTATTATGCCTACCAACACATCAAACTAAATAAAGTATAACACTTAGAATTTAGTTGCATTATGTGTGAAAGCCTAAACACTTAGAGTTTGTAACGACTGTGCTAATTTTCGTCACTTTGAACCTATGTATCCAAGACTTAACTCTTTTCTCTGATATTCTCTTTTTTTGTATTTTTGAGATCTTCTCTCTTTTTTCTTTTGTTTTTCATAAGAAAAAGCAGTAAAATAAGCTAACCTACTAACTTACTAAAAATAGAAACCTGCTAAAAATAGAAACTTACCTAAATTAGCAGACTACTGAAAAAGGAAATACTACGACTCAAAAGAAAATAAGCTACTAATACTAAGGTCCAATTACTCTGGGTTGCGCATTCCATTCAGTTGAATTAAATACTCAAACCGTGACTTATCAAACGCTTTGGTAAATAAATCTGCATTATTATCTTCTGTTGCCACTTTTACCAGTTTGATTAAGTTCTTTTCAGCACAATCACGAATAAAATGATGCCTTATGTCTATGTGCTTTGTTTTGTTGTGTTTAACTGGATTATTAGTTATAGCAATTGTAGACTGGTTATCTATCCTAATTGGAGTTTGAGTATAAGCCAAACCGTAATCCCGCAATTGTTGTTGTATCCACAGAACCTGTGAGCAGCAACTACCAGCAGCAACATACTCGGCCTCGCACGTTGACACGGCTACCAACGTCTGTTTCTTGCATTGCCAGGATACCAACCTCCCTCCTAGGAACTGACAACCTCCAGTTGTTGATTTGCGCGTCAAGCTGCATCCTCCGTAGTCAGAATCTGTGAACGCTTCCAACTCCAGATCTCCCTCCGCGTGATACCAAAGACCCAGCTTCGGTTTCGACTTGAGGTATCGTAGAATCCGCTTCACAGCTTTCATATGCATCTCCTTCGGATTCGCTTGAAACCTAGCACAAATACACACAGCAAACATAATGTCAGGTCTTGAAGCAGTTAAATACATAAGTGACCCAATCATGGCCCGATATAGAGTCGGATCCACATCGGTATCACTTTCAGTACCCGGCCCGAGATTGTGATTCACTTGAATCGGCGTGCTAAAATGGGCAGTCAACTTTGTTCCTTCCATCCCGAAACGCTCTAATATGTCATAGACATTACTTAGTCTGATGGATAAACATCCCTTCCTTCTTTTGGTCAACTTGTAACCCTAAAAAGAAATTTAACTCCCCCATAGCACTCATCTCGAACTTAGACTTCATCACCTTCTCGAAATCTTTGCACATCTGTTCGTCTGATGATCCAAAGATGATATCATCGACGTACACTTGTACCAAGATAAAGTGATCGCCCTTCCTCTTAACAAACAAGGTACTATCTATCCTACCCCTTTCAAAACCGTTCTCTAACAGATGGTTGGATAGAGTCTCATACCATACCCTAGGTGCCTGATGTAATCCGTATAGAGCCTTATCTAAGCGATATACTCTATCAGGATATTTTGGATCTGTAAATCCGGGCGGTTGTTCTACATACACTAACTCCTTCACTTTCCCATATAGCAAAGCGCTCTTAACGTCTAACTGATATACTTTAAAACCTTTGAAGGAGGCAAAAGCTAAAAACAACCTAATTGCTTCTAGCCTTGCTACTGGTGCAAAAACCTCGTTGTAATCAATTCCCTCCTCTTGGTTGAAACCCTTTACAACTAACCTTGCCTTGTTGCACGTGACTATACCCCGATCGTCTCTTTTGCACTTAAAAACCCATTTGGTTACTATTGCTATTTCCCCTCGAGGTAACGGAACTAACTCCCACACTTCTAGTTTCCTAAACTGCGAAAGCTCTTCCTGCATCGCTTCAACCCAAGAGTTATCCTTAGGTGCCATTTGCACATTTTTAGGCTCTATTTGCGATATGAAACACGAATAGAGACATGTGTGATATGCCTCGGAGTCGTTTATCATCGACAACAACACTGTGTTGTTATTTACACTACTCCTTGTCCTCACACCCTCGTTAGGATTTCCTATGATGCTTTCTAATGGATGGTTCTTGTTAATCCTAGAGGTCTCTATATCATCAACTCTTAGATTATCTCCTAAGTTCGATCCTATTTCACCTAATGGGGGAACAGGCTCAGCTTCTACATTTTCCTCCTCACGGACGTTTTCCTCAGAGTTGGAACTAGATGCTTGAGTCTGATTCTCAGTGGTAGGTGCCTCTTGATCAGCAACTTCTGGAGATCTATCTACCGTCGCAGTAGGCTCGGATGTAGATTCGAACGTGGTCCTCGGAAAGATATGGCCATCGTCATTCAGGTGCAACGTCGCCATGTCTTTTTCGATTGTACCTGCAGTATCATCCAAAAGAATGTTAAATGACTCAAACAATTTATCATAGTCAAATAACCATTCTGGACCAGTTTGGGGTTCATGTGTATAACTTGTGACTTCAATATTATACACAATCTCCACAGTACCACTCGTTTTGTTAAAAACCCGTTTGTTTGGTGAGTTCGGCACATAACCTAGGAAATATCCTTCGTCAGCCTTTTCACCAAACTTCGGTTGATGTTTTGTTCGTAAAAGAGTGCATGGTACTCCAAATGGTTCGAATCCAGTTAAGTTAGGTGGCCTTTTATTCAAAATTTCATAGCATGTTTTGTTCAATGATTTGACTGTAAGGACTCGGTTTAAAATATGGCACGCGGTATTCACTGCCTCCCCCCAAAACATGGTAGGAAGCTTTGAATCCGAAAGCATAGTCCTTGCAGCTTCAATCAAAGTTCTATTTTTACGTTCGGCCACCCCATTCTGTTGAGGTTCATATGGTGCACTGAATTGATGCACTATGCCCTTTGATAGGAAATATACACCAATTACAGAGTTTTTAAATTCAGTCCCATTATCACTACGAATATGTTTAACCCTTGTTCCGTAGGAGTTCTCCACTTGGTCTAAGAACCCGATGAGCTTTGCAGCCGTCTCGTCCTTCGTACCTAAAAAGAAAACCCAAGAAAAACGTGAATAATCGTCAGTGATAACTAAGCAAAACCAACTACCTCCTATACTCCTTTTGTTGATAGGGCCGAAAAGGTCCATATGCAACAGATCGAATGTTGAGGCGATTGAATTTTGCTTCTTGGACTTGTGTGTCTTTTTATGCTGTTTGCCCTTCATGCACGGTAGACACTTGTCCTCGAATTGAAAGCTCTTCATTGGCACACCCTGCACCAGTCCATTCTTCGTTATGTAATTCATCTTCCTTAGGTGCAGGTGAGCCATGCGTCTGTGCCACAATACGGACTCCGTCTCTGAAGCTTTGGATAATAGACAGATTGGCCCCATCGAACTCTCCGGCTTGTTCATATCCAGCATGTACAAGTCGTTCTTCCTTGGCGCCCGCATCAGTACCCATTCTTCAGGAATTTTGAATCCCGGCTTTAGCACTAACGCCTCAGTGTCAGTAAATAACACCGAGTTCTTCCTATCACAGATTTGAGATACACTAATGAGATTGTGAACCAGTTTATCAACGTGATAAACTTGGTCCAACGTGATTGTCCCATTAGTGACCACTCCGGTACCCGTGATATTTCCACCCTTGTTACCCGCGAATGATACGAATCCCCTATTACCTCCCTTGAAGTCTGTGAGTAGACTTCTTTCCCCCGTCATGTGCCTGGAGCAACCACTGTCGACGAACCACTTGTTGTTTGGACCGGTAGTTATCTCCTGCACATGAAAGAAAAGAGGTTAGTTATCACGGGGAACCCAAGCCATGACTGACTTGGTAATACCATTCTCGTCCACATACGTGAACTCTTTCAAGTACCCATCTCGCCTTTCAGGTGACTTGGGCCTTTGAACTGAATTCTGTTGTGGTGCCGAGTGATTTAAGTTCACTCTTTGCCTTGGTGTAGGCATTTGTTGTGGAGCTCTAGAATAATTCTTATTATATGCCATTTCTGACTGTGATCCCTAAGCTCTTACCGGTGCATACTGTCTAACTGGAGTATGTGACCTAACTGGAGTATGTGACCTGCTAGGTGTTGTGCTCCTATAGACTTGTTGTGGTGCTGACCTAGATTGATTATTGACACGATTCGGTGAGTTTGTCCTAATCACTTCCTTTGGTCCAACCTTAACCGGTGTGTTTTTCACAACTTGTTTGGGTGCGGCCTGCACAGTTTTCTCGGTAGGTTGAGAACTACTGCTGCTTGCTACACTGGTTGAGGGCTTAACAGGTGTTGGGTTCACTGTCTTAGGGGTAACATCGGTTTTCCTAAGTGGACAGTGAGAAGCAACATGCCCCTTCTCGTGACATCTGAAGCAAGACATCTTATCTATGGACTTTTTGTGTGTTCCCTTAGATCTAGGTGTCTCACTCGTGTCTACTTCCTTTGGTACATCTATGGTGTCTGGCTCATCGACCTGATCAGCCCAAGAAATTTTCTGTTTTCCTGCAGGTGTTTCACTGGAGGAAGACACAAATTTCACTTTCTTGACCTTGACGGTTGAGTCAGCCACCTTAGGTGTATTTTCTACTATAGGCTCTGGTGTCGGTTCAGGTAGGTCTTCTAAGTCTACTGACTTGTCAGTTTTCTCCTGAGGCTGAGGCACATAGTTAGCATTGAAAGGTGGAGGAATTTCGTGAAAACCTAGACCTATGGGCTTCTTAGACTGTCTTTGGGCATCTAAGACTTTCCCTAGATTTAGGCTCGAATTCCTAAACTTCTCCAACTTGCTATTTGCCTCTGCTACCTTAACATTTGTCTCTGCTAGCTCTATATCCTTGTCCTTAAGACTTTTTGTCAAGGCCTCTACGTGCTCATACATTAGCTCTATCCTAACACACTGCTCACTGAGTTTGTCTTTCAGAACTACTACGTCTTGAGCATCAGCCTTAAGCTTTTCTTTTAGATCTTGCTTGATATCATTTAGGCTAGCATTTTCAATTTTTAAGTTTTCATTTTGAGCAGCTATGGTCTTATGTGAGTCTAAGACTAGATTTAACCTATCGTTAGAACTAACACATAAAGCACATAATTCACGAAATAGAGAATAAGACAGACTAACCTTTGAGTTATCAGATTCCACATTGGCCATCTGAGCAGCAAACTCCGGCACTGTCTGATCATTCGCCTTCTCTACCCACATCGGACTGCTATCCCTTGCGGTCTGCTCGTCCCCATCACATCCCGTTTCGGTGACTTCAGCCATGAAGGCTCTAGCATTCGACTCAGGATGTGAACTCCAATCATACGTGCCATCTAGCTGTCTATCTGAAGTAACATTGGATAGAAGACCCGCTAGATTGGCCTGTCCAGATGATGAACTCGGAAGATATCGTTGTTGGGACTGATTTTGGTACTGTCCCTGATGCTGACTCTGTCCTTGGTATGTCTCTACCTTCGGTCTCTGACACTCCCTGGCGAAGTGTCCCAATCCCTGACAGTTGTAGCATTTGACTTTGGACTTATCAAATCCTATCCCCTTGTTATTCATCTGTAGATTCCTCCCAGTTCTCTTAATGAATCGCTTAACCCTCTGGGTCACCATGGCCAGTTGCCATTTAAGATCCATTTCCTCTAAGTCATCAGGGTCGACCTGATCGTAATCCTCGTCCCATAGAGCAGGATCGTTAGTCTTCCCTTGAACACAATTTCCGTATGCGGCCACAAAAGAAGCAAGTAGATTCAAATGCTCTTCCGCAGTCTTTGCGCTCATGGGCATTTTCGAATAACTCTGAGATGGTGATGCCTGATGTACTTGGGGCTGCGGTTCTTCCGATCTTCCTAATCCTAAGAACGCGCGTTTCAATGAGTCTTCGGACTCTGCTGGTGATGATGTCTCTCCAGTGAAAAACGCTGTAGCAGTCTTCGGTTCTGCTGCCGCTGAAGATTTTGTTGTTTTTCCAAAATACATTGCTGGATTCTGGACTTGTTCGTAATCAGTCTCAGTCTTCAGGAGCTCGAAGTGATATGCCCTCAACGTTCCCACTATATCATCCAGAGATTGAGTGTAGTACTTGTCTTCATTCAGCTTTATCATTGCCACGTACATAGCCCATTTGGCTGGTAGGGCATCAAGAAGTTTGTTGTTCTTGTCAGTATCGGTAAACTCAATCCCGTGGCTCTCAAGTTCTGTCAATAGATGATAGAACCAGGTGATGATGTCATCCAGTTGTTCATCCTTTAACGCCTTGAAGATGGCGAACTGTTGTTTTAACAGCTCTGTACGCTTTCTCCTAACTCTAGGATTTCCCTCACACTGTTTTTCTAGCGACTCCCAAAGTTCTTTTGATGTCCTCTGAGTCCTAAATGTGTGTAGAATATCATGCGGTAATGCCATTCGGATTAGAGAGAAAGCTTTGTTTTCGGCTTCAAATAGTTTCTTGTCATCCTCCTTCATCATTTGGTATGACAAGATCTTTTGACGGCCTTCAACTTCAGATACTGGTGGAATATACCCTTCATCGATGCACACCCACATGCGCATATCGTTGAAACGTACGAAGTCAGTAAATCGGTCTTTCCACCAATAATAATCCTCGATCTTCATCAGCTTAGGCGGTGCGTTTGCCTTTCCTACCTCGTGGTCCATTTCTAAGAATTTCTGAAGATTTGACATCGTTTCGAAAGTAATTGAAGTTGAACTTAATTAATTTAATTCGAAACTGATTTAGACTAACTTTTTCGAATCTAGGTAGATTCGAAACTACTTAAGGGTAAATCTTTTGGGATTAAATTCGATTAAGTGTTAAAATTCAATTAGATTCGAAATTATGGCAGATTCGAGAAAGTCCTTAGAGTCGATGGTCCTTAGATTCGAAGACAGCAAACTCGAAGTAACAGCAGATTCGAAACCACTATTCGAAACTAAGCTAGACGCGAAATAAACTCGAAACTAAATAGACTCGAGATCCTATTCGAATGAAGCAACAGACTTGACACAGATTCGAAACCTACTGAAACAGACTCGAAATGGAGCAGATTTAGATTAGACTCGAGACTAAAGTGAAACCCTAATTGCCCCTATTAGATTCGAGCGCCGCAAACTCGAAAAACAGTGAATACTTTGATTTTTTAACGATTTTCAGATTAAACCAGTATTTTTCTCACGAAAAATAATGGTTTCGATCAAAAACGAAAAACTACAAAGTATTTGCTGAATATTAATTTGCTAAGCTCAAAAACTCGATTTTGAGAGAAAAACCATCCAACTAGCGTCAAGAAACCTGGAATGTATTTGATGAACACGAAGAACACCAAGAACACTCCGTAGGCTCTGATACCACTTGTAAGGTCTACCACTACTAAATCTATCTAGACGCGGATCCGTGAACGAGTGCGGAATCCTCGTTAACGGTTAGATGGACAACTCTCAACTACGAAACACGGAGACTATTAGACGCTGAACGAACGACACACGAACGATCCTACGAACTAATTCTCTCCGAAACGGACCTAAAGCTGATGATAAACTCGAGATCGCCTTAAGCTTAATTCCTCACGAATTCTGCTAAAAGTCTGATAATGACTCGAGTCTATCCCTAATTATAGACCCTGATTCGAGTCTGATGTGGGCCAAACTCGAATCTGGCCCAAGGCCCATTCGAGTCTGTCCACAAAGACACTCTCGAATCTAGCCTTCATTCGAATCTAAGGCTACATTCGAATCTATCACAGATTCGAATGCCAAGCCTTAACTGATTCGAATCTAACTCATTTGCTCAAAAACCTAAGTGTTGAAACTTATGTTTTTACTAATGCTTGAATTAATCTTTGATCTTTATGTTTGAACTTCTTGTAATATGTTACATCAAGTTCAAACACACAATCAATAACAGACAAACATAGATAAACATATATATCAAAACACTCGTTTAACCAAAATGTTGAATATTACTTAAACCACAATGTTAGATCGATTAGACTACTATCGTCACACAGGGTGTACCAACATGCTTAAGTAGTTTGCTAAAGTACATATTTTTGAAATGAGAACCCCCATCACTGATTATGGCTCTAGGGATTCCATGACGATAAAATATATTACGTTTGACAAATTGGCATACTACTTTGTGGTCATTTGTTCTTGTGGCTTCAGCTTCTACCCACTTGGAGACGTAATCAACTGCCACTAGGATATATTCGAAACCATATGACTTAGGGAATGGTCCCATAAAGTCTATGCCCCACACATCGAAAATCTCTACTATAAGGATTGGTGTCATAGGCATTTGGTCTCTTTTTGAAATACCTCCTATTTGCTGGCATCGTAGGCATGACTTAACAAACTCGTAGGAGTCCTTAAAGATGGTCGGTCAAAAGAATCCACTTTGTAGGATTCGATGACCTGTCTTTTTAGCACTAAAGTGACCTCCACATGCATACGAGTAACAGTGATTTAAAATATCATAATGTTCGTTGTCTAGAACACATCGCCGGATAATCTGATCTACTCCTATTTTGAATAAATCCGGCTCCTCCCAAATGTATTGTTTAGTTTGAGAGAAGAAATACTTTCTTTGATGTGAGTTCCAATGGCCTGGGATTTTCCCTGTGACAAAATAGTTTACTAAGTTAGCAAACCAAGGCACTTTTGCGATGAACAATAATTGTTCATCTGGGAAATTGTCCCGAATGGAGTCCAGCATATCAGTGGTGATTGCTGGTAATCTCGAGAGATGGTCTGCTACTACATTTTCTGAGCCCTTTTTATCTCGGATCTCTAAGTCGAATTCTTGTAGTAACAGTATCCAGCGAATTAGCCGTGGTTTAGCGTCTTTCTTAGCCAAGAGGTGTCATAAGGCACTGTGATCGGAATACACATTTACCTTAGCTCCCCAGACGTAAGATCTAAACTTATCTAGCGCATACACTACTGCAAGCAATTCTTTTTCAGTTGTTGTGTAATTAATTTGAGCTTCAGAGAATGTTTTACTTGCATAGTATATTACCACGGGCTTTTTGTCCACTCTTTGACCAAGGACGGCACCTACTGCGTGATCACTAGCGTCGCACATGATCTCAAAAGGCTGAGACCAATCAGGTAATTGCAGGATTGGTGCCTCCGTGAGCTTAACTTTTAATGTATTAAACGCCTCTATACAGTCTTTATCAAAGTTGAAAGGTGCGTCCTTCAGGAGAAGGTTACATAGGGGTTTGGTTATGGCACTAAAGTCTTTTATGAACCTCCTATAGAAATCTGCATGTCCTAAGAAAGAACGAATCCCCTTAATATTAGTCGGTGGTGGTAATGATGAAATTATTTGTATTTTGGCTCGATCAACCTCCATTCCCCTTTCAGAAACTATATGTCCTAAGACTACTCCCTCTTTAACCATAAAATGACTTTTTTCCTAGCTTAGTACCAAATTGGTTTCAGTACACCGCTTGAGAACTTTTTCTAAATGAGAGAGACACCCTTCGAATGACTTATCAAATATCGAAAAGTCGTCCATGAAGATTTCGAGAGACCCTCCGACCATGTCTGAAAATATAGCCATCATACATCGCTGGAATGTGGCCGGAGCGTTACATAATCCAAATGGCATTCTTTGGTAGGCGAATGTGCCATACGGACACGTAAATGTCGTCTTATCTTGGTCCTCTGGGTGTATCGGGATTTGATTATACCCCGAATAGCCATCTAAGAAACAATAGAATCTCTGCCCTGCTAATTTCTCTACTATTTGGTCAATGAATGGCAGAGGGAAATGATCCTTCGAGGTTGCAGCATTTAGCTTTCTGTAGTTGATACATACTCTCCACCCCGTTACTGGGCGAGTTGCAATCTTTTCTCCTTCAGGAGTATCGACAACAGTGATTCCAGATTTCTTTGGAACCGTCTGTGTGGGACTAACCCATTGGCTATCTGATATCGGATAAATAATTCCAGCATCTAGCCATTTTAACACTTCCTTCTTCACTACCTCTCTAAGGTTAGGGTTTAGCCTTCTCTGAACATCTCTGCTTGGCTTGGCTGTTGGATCCGTTATAATCCTATGCATACACAGCGTTGGGCTAATCCCCTTAAGGTCTGCTATGGTCCAGCCAACCACTTCCTTACATCTCGATAACACTTCTAACAAGGCCTTTTCTTGTGCAGCAGTAAGGTCTGTTGCGATGATTACAGGCAATGTACTCTCAGGGCCAAGAAAAGCGTATTTGAGATGAGCTGGAAGTGGTTTCAACTCTAATTTGGGTGGTTGCTCTAAAGACGGTTTAGCTGATGGTGGAAGGTCAGTAGGAAGTTTCTCGATCTTATGTGTCCATGGTGGTTGAGTAGAATCCACTGACTGAACACGTTCAAGTTCGAACTCCTTAGCTTCAGGCATATTATCAAGCTTATGCTCATTATAGTACAGAAGCAGCTCCACTGGATCTTTACATGTTATTGTTGATAATTGTTGTTGTATTATATCATCAACTAGGTCGCTCATGTAGCACTCTGAATCCAATGGTGCATTAGGTACGTTGTTAAAGACATTAAGTCGGAGTTTGCGGTTTCCGAATGCTATGTCTAATGCACCTGTCCTGCAATTGATTTGAGCGTTGATTGTGGCTAAGAAGGGACGTCCTAATATGATTGTCGGTTGGCTTCCTTTGTAGGCACTATCTGAGTCCAACACTAAGAAATCTACTGGATAATAGAAGTCTTCGACCTTAACGATTACATCAGATAACATCCCTCGTGGTACTTTGGTAGACCTATCTGCTAATTGTAGGATAACATCTGTTGTCTGTAGGGTTCCTAGATCATGTTGGTCAAATAAATTACCAGGTAAAATGTTAACACTCGCCCCTAAGTCTAGAAGTGCTTTTTTAATTTGAATATCGCCAATAGTTACTGGGATCGAGGGTGATCCTGGGTCTTTTAGTTTAGGCGGCAGTGAGCTAGTGATAACTGCACTGACTTGTTCAGTGAGGTTGATTTGCTTTGGACGAGTTATTTTAAATTTCCGTTTCTGAGTACAAAGATCTTTTAAGAATTTAGCGTAAGAAGGGACTTGTTGTATAACTTTGATTAAGGGAATGTTAATTCTAACTTGATTAAAGATATCCCATAATTCTTCATTTTTAGGTCCTTTCTTACCATAAGGAAATGAAGTCGGGTTTTCTAAAGCCGTTGGGTAAGGAGCAATTTCAATATTGGAACTGCCTTCCCCAACTTTAGTCTCGACAGGTTTCTTGGCTTCTACTTCCTTAAAAGTTACCTTCTTAATCTTTGTTTCTACCTTTGACTCCGATCTGGGTGGTTCTTCTTCATAAGCGATTTCTACCTCGTCGTCTGTTTCACTTTCCTTAGGCATTTCTATTTTATTATCTATTTCCTTTCCACTCCTAAGGGTAGTGACTTTATTCACCTCGTTCACTTCGTTGACTTCATACTTCTTTTCCTTGCCATGGTGATGCGATGGATTAACCGTGGTGTTACTTGGAAGTTTTCCTTCTTCTCGTTTAGTTAAGGACTCTGCAATTTGTCCCATCTGCCTTCCAAGTATCTCCATAGTTTTCGCTTGAACCATGGTTTGTTGTTTCATGAATTCCATAAATTCGGAAAACTCTTTCGAGTTCCCCGACACTGGTCGTGAATCATTTTCTTCTTTAGGGTCTTGGCGTTTATAGTACCGATCATCCTTTGTAGCTGAGGTCGATCCATATTGGAAATCTCGGTTTTGTTGACGAGGTTGCTCATATCTTGGCTTCGGGGGAGCATCATTGTCTTGATTATCCCTCCAACTAAAATTCGGGTGTTTTCTCCATCCCGGATTGTAGGTCTCCGAGTATGGGTTCTCCCGTTCTCTTCGTTGCCGAAAGCCAAAAGCTTCGTTCACATACTCTTCGTGCGTGAAGGTATGTGGGTAGTTCTCGGTTGGATGATAAGGGTCTCCACAAGTGACACAGCAGACCTGTGCCACTGTAGCCTTTCCCATTCCTTTCATCAACAAGTCCATCTTTTTGCTCAGTTCGGATATGTCAGATTTAACCTCCTTTTTCCATGTGTTGTCTATGCCTATAACTTGGACACCAACACTATTATCCGAAACCCGCTTGGACTTTTGAACCTTTGCTTAACTGGGTTAATAATTCCCAAGCTTCGTCATCTTCCTTGGCTAAAAAGGTTCCGCCTGAAGCAGTGGTGATCATATTCCTACTTTCTTGACTAACCCCATCGAAAAAGGTTTTAATTAGCATCCATTTAGGGATTTCATGGTGAGGGCATGTTCTTAGTAATTCATTTAACCTATTAAAGGCTTCGTGAAATTGTTCCCCTATTTTCTGTTTAAACCCAGTAATTTCTTTACGTTTTTCTGTAGTTTTGCTAATTGGGTAGTATTCAGTTAGAAATTCTTTTTTCATTTCATCCCAGTTAGTTATACTATCAGTGGGAAGTGACACGAACCAATTATTCGCTCGTTCCTTCAAGGAGAAAGGAAAGAGTCTGAGCTTTAGTGCGTCTATGGTCATTCCCCTAACGTGATTGGCCTTACATATAGCAATAAATTCGGCTAAGTGCTCATACGGTTCTTCGCTTGGTGCTCCGCGAAAAACGGGTAATATGCTAAATAGATGTGGCCTAATTTCAGGTTCATTCTCATTAATTGGGTAGAGAATGGGTGATGGATCAGGGATATCACCCGACCTATAATGGGATTCTACAGTTCTACGGTCTCCCATCGATCTTTGGTTTTGTTGGACGTTGACAAGAACGTTATCGATGTTCTCGTCTTCCGAATTAATTATTTCTTCTTCCACGTTTACTTTAGGAGCAATATTTTTAGTTTCGTTCGCTTGAGTTGTGGCTCGCCTATTAGATCTAGCAGTTTTTTCGATTTCTGGATCAAACTTCAAGGGTGAAATTCTACCAGAATATCGTGTGTGAATAAACCTATGAGGGCTAGATGAAGAATTTGAATTAGGTACTTTCTTTTTGGTGAGAATCGATGCTTGCGCCACGATTCCCTTTTTCTTAATAAACTAAGGCAATAATTGAAACTTAAAAACTAATTAAATAGAATAATAGCAAGTAAATAAATTTAAACTAAATTAAATAAGCAAATTAAAGCAAATACGCAAATAAATTGAGATTAACTAAATTAACTAAATTACTCTAAAAAAAATTAAGTAACTAAACTAAGCTAATTACTAAAATACGTGATTTAAGCGCAACCGCTTCCCAGCAACGGCGCCAAAATTTGATACGAGTGTCGTTAACCCGTCAAAAATACCACTAAATACCTTAGAAGCTAGGGTAAGTAGGGATCGTATCCACAGAGAGCGAGAGGTTAAATGCACGTATTCGAGCGACTAGCGTTGTAAAATAAGTAATTTAAAGAGATCGATTGGTTTGTAAAAAGTGATTACTTGAATTATAAAATTAGTTACTTACGAAATTTGTAAAAAGAAAACTTAATAAAATTGTTTGATTAAATAAAGTACGAGGATAACCATTCCCGGATTCCACACTTAGCTTTGTATTTAATTTATGGAAACGATATAAAGATTACATAGACATAATCTTTGTGATAATTATTATTAGAATTCGTTACGTGATCTTGGGCAAAGCGCGTGACACGTTTGATTACTCGTCTTAATTAAATAATTAACTCGGCACGAATAATAAAATATCGACGAACTATCTTGCGAAACGCAACAAAACAAATAACAATCATTCGTTTACAATCTAAACATAAATAATAAAACCATGCAAACATAAAGTAATCTTTCATAAAATAAAACACTTAGCGTTGTGCTTCCTCCGAGAATGATTATGATGAGACTAGCCGGACATTGTTGATGCAATACTCCAGAGTTGTCTATCCATCTTCATAGCCAATGTCGTAGCTGAGTTCGTGTGCTCTTCGTACTTGTGTTCGCTCAAACAGGGTTCTTTTCCTTAGCTTTCTTCTCCAAAAAACGATGATTTCCTAAAAACTATGACTTTGTATTTATAGGAAAAGCTGGAAAAACCCTAAAAACGGCCGTATATTATTTTAAGGGGCTGGGCGCAGCTGTGACCCCCTTGCCACAACAACCACCATTTACATAACACCCAGGATTAATCATCAAACACAATTACATAATGATCTGATAACCTAATTTAAGTGCGGAAGCATTAAAATACATAAATAAAGTAGTGCATCGGTGTCAAAACACCCTATGGTGCTACAAGGTACCAAATCTAAGTCTACACACCCAAATACATTTATTACAACATCCATAACATAATATAACATTGTCCCAAAGCATGATTACCGATTAAATAGTTTCAAATCTTCCCAAATGACCTAACTAGAAGGTCCGGCAGTAGACTTCCCTTTTCCTGTAAAAATAGAGCAACTGAGGTATAAGCAAAGGCTTAGTCGATGACAAACATCGTGTACCCTCTTCGTACACCAAGTACGGACCAGAGCCGCAGCCCCTTCGAGCCCAAAGCTCGGCATTAAACATACCATCTGAGACAACGTACGATCGGGGATGACATACTGTCTACCGGGCCTAGGAGGGATCAGCTCCAGGTCATATAGCACAGTAACATCAGAGTAATCGATGCGACCCACCGGTCCATCACTAGATGCACAACAATCGAACGGACATGCAACAAGTAAGAATGTGCATCTAAATCTACGCAAGTTAGTAGAATTCCAAACAAATCATGAAGCAACAGGTCTCAGCAGGCAAAGCTTAACATAAAACAGATATAAACATGCGAAATCTACCGTACTCACAGTGGGTGCGTAATTTAACTTTAACCGATATTATTTCTCCTCGGGCTTTCAACCGGATCCACCAAGTACCCCACTGTGGGTTAGACAACACCACAAGGGACCTGTTAAGTTAGTTACAACAATACCTCGTGTCAATAACCGTTTAAATTCATAAAACCAAACTTTATAAGTTTTGCAATATTTTTCCCATTTCGGGTCCATGTCTAAATTCAAACCATAATTAAGTTTGAGCCCATCTCATGTTCATACATTGTCCTTTGTATAACCCTTTGTCATTTTATGTGTTGTTTATATGTTTCATTCAAAATACTCGAGTTTATAGAGTAGATTTCTCAATTTTAGGCATTAAACTCGAATTTAATGGTTAAATTCGAGCCACCTTCGAATCTGATGGCTAGATTCGAATCCCATAGCACAAACTCGACCCCCATTCGAGTTTGGGGTAGATTCGAACCCTACCCCCTTCGAATCTAATGTTAGACTCGAAAATACACTTGAATCTAGTACCAAAATCGAGTTTATCTTGCATTTCGACTGTGTTCTTAATATTTTCGAGTTTGTTCATCCTTATAACTTAAATCCTTCATTCTAAGGCCTAAAATCACTGATATATCATGTATTAAGCCTAGTTTCGATTCTATTATGCATATACTATCATATTCTTGTAATATTTCAAGCAAAACTAGCTCCAATTCACATAAAATAACAGATTCGAATTCTAAGTTCTTCAAAACCGAACTAACATACTTAAAAGAGTCGATTCTTACCTCAATCCGTACGAAATCAGAAATCCAATTGCAGATTGTTGTAGTACTCCTCGAGATCTTTCCGTTGACGTATAAATCTCGATAATCGACCGGTCGGTTTGTGAGATATCTTAGAGAGATGTAGAGAGAAAATTTCTAGAGAGAGAGTGTAGAGAGAGAGTGAAATGGTGAAGAATGAAGTCTTTAGCCCTTTTATTCCTATTTTCACCATTTTGCACATTTCACCCCTCGACTTAACCGGTTCCATAAAATACTGATTTATTCTTAAAATTATCATTAATAACTTTTATAATTCATAATATTCCTTAATAATAATTCCGAGTTCAAATTTTCTTAAAATAACAACAAACTTTCTAAATATCCCAAATACATAATAATTGCTTCAAATTTCAACTTAATTATATATTTTCCACTTAATTAACCCAATTCCGGAATAGGAAGCGGTTGCAGACTGCCATATGGTTGCTGATGTTCGGCTTTCACCAGCCGACAAGTTCTGCATTGTTCAACATACTGGCCGATATCCTTCTTCAATCCCGGCCACCAAAAATCTGCCTTTAAGTCATTGTACATCTTTGTGCTCCCGGGATGTACAGAAAATTTTGACTGATGCACTTCTTCGACGAGCACATTTCTCATACCACCATATTTCGGCACCGAAATTCTTCCGTACACACCTTTTAAGCCAGACTCGCTCGTTTCCATATTCTTTAGGTGTATCCTAACATCCTCAGCACCAATATTCTCATCTTTCAAGGCTTCTTCCTGAGCGGCCTTGACATCATCTATAATAGTAGACGTTAACATAGTAGATGTCATCATATAGCAGCAATCCTTAGCATAAGCTTTCCGGCTCAAGGCATCGGCTACTACATTAGCCTTTCCAGGATGGTACAGTATCTCACAATCGTAGTCTTTAATAAGCTCCATAGACCTACGTTGTCTCATATTAAGTTCCTTCTGATTAAAGATATACTTCAAGCTTTTATGGTCCGTGTAAAGTTGACACTTAGTACCGTACAGGTAGTGCCTCCATAACTTCAAAGCAAATGTTACCGCAGTCAATTCGAGATCATGAGTCGAATAATTCTTCTCATGCTGCTTCAACTGTCTTGAAGCATACGCTATAACCTTCCCACGCTGCATCAATACAGCGCCTAACCCTAACCTTGAAGCATCGGTATACACTACAAAGTCATTATTGCCTTCAGGTAAGGCAAGTATCGGCGCCTCGCTTAACGCCTTCTTCAGAACCTCAAAGGCCTCCTGTTGCACAGTTTCCCATATAAACGGTGCATTCTTCTTGGTTAATGCAGTTAAAGGAACTGCAATCTTTGAGAAATCCTTAATAAATCTTCGATAATACCCCGCCAATCCAAGAAAACTTCTGACTTCAATAGCTGAACACGGCGGTTCCCAATTTCTTATGGCTTCAACCTTGGCTGGATCCACAGAAATCCCAGCCCCCGAAATCACATGCCCTAGAAACTGTATCTGTTGCAGCCAAAACTCACATTTTGAGAACTTGGCGTACAACTTCTCTTTCCTCAACAACTCTAATAGCTCCCTGAGATGTTTAGCATGCTCAGCCTCGGACTTAGAGTACACCAGTATATCATCAAAATCACCGACTTATCCAACATCGGTCTACAAACCCTATTCATCAAGTCCATAAAGACAGCCGGGGCGTTGGTTAACCCGAAAGGCATAACCAAGAACTCGTAATGCCCATAACGTGTCCTAAATGCTGTCTTAGGCACATCCTCTTCTCGAACTTTCAGTTGATGGTACCCCGACCTTAAGTCGATCTTAGAAAATACACTCGCCCCATGTAATTGATCAAACAAGTCGTCTATCCTCGGCAGTGGATACTTGTTCTTAATCGTCAACTTATTCAGCTCCCGGTAATCTATGCACATCCTCATCGTGCCATCTTTCTTCTTAACAAATAATACCGGAGCTCCCCATGGCGATGAACTCGGCCGAATGAAGCCCTTGTCCAACAACTCCTGGAGTTGTGTCATCATCTCTTTCATCTCGGTTGGGGCAAGGCGATATGGAGAGCGAGCTACCAGTGCAGCTCCGGGGATCAGATTAATTCGAAACTCAACTTGTCTCTCAGGCGGCACGCCAGACAAGTCTTCCGGAAACACATCCGGGAATTGTGAAACAACCGGCACATCGGCCAAAGATCTCTTCTCAGCCTTAGCATCAATCGCATATGCTAAGTAAGCGTCACATCCCCTTGCAACAAGCTTTCAAGCTTTTGCAATAGTCAACAAACATAAATCCCCGCTTCTCCTATCCCCGTAAATACAAATCTCACGCCCCTCCGGAGTAGTTATCTTTATCATTCGATTCTTACACACTATATGGGCTTCATTCTCAATTAACCAGTCCATCCCGACTATCACGTCAAACTCACTGAACTCAATAGGGATCAGGTCCAAATTGAAGACTACATCTTCAATCACTAACGTGCAGTTACGGTACACGTGATCTACTTTGACTAGAGTGTTGCTAGCAGTTTCTATGTCAAGTACAGCAGATAATCTAGACAGTGGCATGGCAAGTTGTTGTGCAAATGTAGTGGAAACAAATGAACGATTTGCACCTGAATCAAATAAAATTCTTGCTGGCATAAAATTAACTATGAACGTACCCGTAACGACCTTCGGATTTTCCCTTGCCTCCTCTACCGTAATTTGAAAAGCACGAGCCGGTGCTCTTTGTGACTGACCCCGGCGGTTAACTGAACCACCACTCGAACCTCCAGAAGATTGTGTTGATGATGGGGCAGCAGCTGTTGGAGCATTCTTCCTACAGTTCCTACTATAGTGTCCCCACACCCCACACTTATAGCAAGCATCTCCCTTCCTTGGGCAATCATTCTGAAAATGACCCAGTTCCCCACAGCAAAAGCAAGCGCGTCCGTTAGTGCACTTGCCAAAGTGCTCCAGATGACATTTATTACAGTACTGTGGCTCGGTGTTGATGGAGTATGCACGCGCACGACCACGATCAGATGAACCAGACTGTCGGCGAAAAGACTGCTGAGGTGAGTACTGTGAAGACCGGGAAGATCCCGAGTATCCTCCCTCCCGTTGGCGCTTCGGCGGTGACGGCTGTGTTGGGTTAGTGGAAGCAGCAGCAGACCCAATCGAGTAGCCCGACATAATCAAAATCTGCTCTACATTTCTGGCAGCCTCAAGTAAACCAGCAAATGTAGGGTAGCGAACGTTGCTCATAACCCTCCTAATTTCAATATCCAGACCAGCCTCGAACCTGGTCACCTTCCTTTCCTCAGTATCGACTTGATGAGGCGCGAACAGACTCAGCCTCGTAAACTCCACAGCATATTGGGACACAGTCTTAGTCCCCTGCATCAGTGCCATAAACTTCGCCTCCAATCTCCGACGCTCATCAACTGGACAATACTGCTGAGTGAACAATTCAGTGAACTCAGCCCACGTCATGACAGCCACCTTCTCCAAGGTTAAAGCATTAACCATGGAATTCCACCACATGATTGCATCGTTCGTGAACATAGCAGTAGCATAACGAACCATGTCCTTCTCAGCACAGTCGCTGATTCGGAATGTTCGTTCGGTTGCTGTTATCCATTCAAGCGCAGCAACAGCATCACCCAATCCATAGAATTCCACAGCACCATTTCCTTTGAAATCCTTAAACCGACAACCTTTGGGTTTGTTTGATGACCCAGTTTTGTCATCTTGTTCCTCATTGTTACCCCCTTCCTTCTCCTTGTTCTTTCTCTTATCCTCTCTTCTCTTAGCATCGGCCTCAGCTCGAGCCCGAAACTGATCTTGTATCATTTTGTTCTGCTCAGCCATCATGGCTAGCATCATCTCTCTGGCTTCTTCAGGTGTCATTCCTCATCCAGACATGTTCTGAAATTATAAACATATAATTTGTTTAGTAACATGTCATTAATTTAAAGACACCATTCATTTGTCCCGTATGATAGTCAATCTCTTATAATTACTAGATCATAGCCTATCTTACTTCAGATCATTACTTAAACCACTACATATCATTACCTAATGTTTGAGATCAAGACCTCACGGACACTTGAATCTCAAACTACTGCTCTGATACCATCTCGTGTGACACCCTTGCCACAACAACCACCATTTACATAACACCCAGGATTAATCATCAAACACAATTACATAATGATCTGATAACCTAATTTAAGTGCGGAAGCATTAAAATACATAAATAAAGTAGTGCATCAGTGTCAAAACACCCTATGGTGCTACAAGGTACCAAATCTAAGTCTACACACCCAAATACATTTATTACAACATCCATAACATAATATAACATTGTCCCAAAGCATGATTACCGATTAAATAGTTTCAAATCTTCCCAAATGACCTAACTAGAAGGTCCGGCAGTAGACTTCCCTTTTCCTGTAAAAATAGAGCAACTGAGGTATAAGCAAAGGCTTAGTGAATACAAAGATTACGCATTTTATAAATTTTTATGAAGCCCAAGGGTAAAGCCGATGACAAACATCGTATACCCTCTTCGTACACCAAGTACGGACCAGAGCCGCAGCCCCTTCGAGCCAAAAGCTCGGCATTAAACATACCATCTGAGACAACGTACGATCGGGGATGACATACTGCCTACCGGGCCTAGGAGGGATCAGCTCCAGGTCATATAGCATAGTAACATCAGAGTAATCGATGCGACCCACCGGTCCATCACTAGATGCACAACAATCGAACGGACATGCAACAAGTAAGAATGTGCATCTAAATCTACGCAAGTTAGTAGAATTCCAAACAAATCATGAAGCAACAGGTCTCAGCAGGCAAAGCTTAACATAAAACAGATATAAACATGCGAAATCTACTGTACTCACAGTGGGTGCGTAATTTAACTTTAACCGATATTATTTCTCCTCGGGCTTTCAACCGGATCCACCAAGTACCCCACTGTGGGTTAGACAACACCACAAGGGACCTGTTAAGTTAGTTACAACAATACCTCGTGTCAATAACCGTTTAAATTCATAAAACCAAACTTTATAAGTTTTGCAATATTTTTCCCATTTCGGGTCCATGTCTAAATTCAAACCATAATTAAGTTTGAGCCCATCTCATGTTCATACATTGTCCTTTGTATAACCCTTTGTCATTTTATGTGTTGTTTATAAGTTTCATTCAAAATACTCGAGTTTATAGAGTAGATTTCTCAATTTTAGGCATTAAACTCGAATTTAATGGTTAAATTCGAGCCACCTTCGAATCTGATGGCTAGATTCGAATCCCATAGCATAAACTCGACCCCCATTCGAGTTTGGGGTAGATTCGAACCCTACCCCCTTCGAATCTAATGTTAGACTCGAAAATACACTCGAATCTAGTACCAAAATCGAGTTTGTTCTTGCATTTCGACTGTGTTCTTAATATTTTCGAGTTTGTTCATCCTTCTAACTTAAATCCTTCATTCTAAGGCCTAAAATCACTGATATATCATGTATTAAGCCTAGTTTCGATTCTATTATGCATATACTATCATATTCTTGTAATATTTCAAGCAAAACGAGCTCCAATTCACATAAAATAACAGATTCGAATTCTAAGTTCTTTAAAACCGAAATAACATACTTAAAAGAGTCGATTCTTACCTCAATCCGTACGAAATCAGAAATCCAATTGCAGATTGTTGTAGTACTCCTCGAGATCTTTCCGTTGACGTATAAATCTCGATAATCGACCGGTCGGTTTGTGAGATATCTTAGAGAGATGTAGAGAGAAAATTTCTAGAGAGAGAGTGAAATGGTGAAGAATGAAGTCTTTTGCCCTTTTATTCCCGTTTTCACCATTTTGCACATTTCACCCCTCGACTTAACCGGTTCCATAAAATACTGATTTATTCTTAAAATTATCATTAATAACTTTTATAATTCATAATATTCCTTAATAATAATTCTGAGTTCAAATTTTCTTAAAATAACAACAAACTTTCTAAATATCCCAAATACATAATAATTGCTTCAAATTTCAACTTAATTATATATTTTCCACTTAATTAACCCAATTACAATAAAATAAATCCGAGGATGTTACAGCAGCCGTAGGCGCAGGCCTGCGCCCCCCCCCCCCCCCCCGCCCGTCTCTGAAAATCCGTATTTTGTGAATTAATTTCTTCTGCTGAGCACTTGGCCTGGGCGCAGGGCTGCGCCCCTCTCTGCGCCTGGCTCTGAAAATTCGTCTTTTTTCGCCAATTTAAACTGGATTTTCTTTACCTGTACAAGCACAGAATTTATTCAATAGTAGCACATTTTATGACATTTTCTTACTAAAAACAACTCTTTTATGTTTAATAAACATGATAAATTATAACCCGATCAACCTCCCCAAGGCCCAACCGGGTTGTATGGGCTGGTAGGGGTATACTCCTCTTCTGAGTCGGACAAAATGATTATCTCTTGGTGGGATATGTTTTCTGCTATCAAGATGCATGCATAGTCTTTTAGTTAGTTACAAAATATTTAGAATAACTTAAGTGCAGTTATAGTCTAGGGTACTAATGCAACCTAGTTCACTATAACTATGGCTCTGATACCACTCTGTCACACACCGTTACCCCGGTTGGCAACGAAGCGCGACGTCGCGGAAGCATAACCATAATCATAACGAACGACCACTATATGGACGTTTTTAAAATACATCGTTAAAACTTTAAAATATAGCAATGTTTTACATAGTCTGATATGAAGAAAAGAAGTTCGCACAAAACAGAGATTTAATTACATAATTAAAGTATCCAAAATAATGCAGCTAAATCTCCGTTAGTTTTGAATATGCATGCGACTCCATGGATGCGGAAGCTTGAAAGTAAATACGTCCGAAGGCACACTTGCCTTTATTTCCTGAAAATACACGCTAAAATACGTCAACAAAAATTGTTGGTAAGCTCATAGGTTTACACGTAAATCTGAATTGTATGGACAACAACAGTAGAGTTTGAATTTATAAAATCATAAATTCCATGTTATGTATTACATATAAACCATCATGCAACCGAAGCTTAATTAAAATGAGTTTGCCCTGTGCAGTATTCCCATACGTAATACCGTGTGTTAAATATATATGCACTCGCTGTTAGCCGACCCGAACAACCCGAATGGGGGACATGACTCCCGATAGATCTATCCACAATATATTCACGCTTACAAATAAATGCAATTAACGGTTCATGATATAAGGGCGGATGGAACCACATGTGTAATACATAATAGAAATAAAGTCGTTTTCGTTTCCATATAAAAACGAAGCATGTATTTTAACCCCAAAACATAACATTGTGAAAATAGGGGCTATGAGGACTCACCGAACTTGTGATGGCAAAAACGAGCGAAAAGTTTAATTTTTCGTAAGTTGATGGATGGTGCACCGAGCGAGATTAATCGAACCCTAAATGATAATAGGAACTTAATATCTCTAATATATGATAATATATATATTTATAGATTTTTATGTCTTAAATCACTCAACATTACAAGTTTATAATAAAACCCGCTTAAAACGTCAAGTCGGAGGTTTTTGGGCCTACTTTGAGGCTGTTTTTGACCAAGCTCCAAAACGTTTTAGGCTTTGATTTTCTAGGACATTAAACTACTATATACAAAGGATTTTTAGAATCAAGAACGGCCGTTTTTTGAGATGTTCAGGTTGTTGAAAAAGCTTGTTGAAAACCCTATGTTGGCCATTTTTGAGCTGTTAAACTTCCGGTTTCCCAAATAATTTCTGGATGTCTTAAACTCCAAAATAAATTATGAAAACTTCCAGATCTATAGTTAAAACATAGATCTAACTTTTGAGACAAGAATCAACTCATTTCGTTAAGTTATGAATTAGTTATGATTTTTCAAAGTCGATATAAATTTTCTGCCGAAAATCCGCAGTTTATAAACTTGAAATAACTTATGATTCTTGTTGTTTATTCAAGGACTACTTGTATACAAGTTATAAAACACATATATATTACTTGTTTTAATAATGTTAACACTTTTATGATGTGTTTATATATATATTCATAAACACATTTAAAGAAACAACTTAAAAACAAAAACTAGACACTTATAAACTTGAGTTTTTATGAAACTTGTTGTTGTTGGTGATTATATATATTATGCAAGACTTATATAAACATAAATGTATGATGAAATAAGTTAGTATTTACTTACTTTGAAGTGTTAGGAGTTTGATTTTGAAAATAAGTTGAAACTCTTGCAAGATTTGGACCAAGAACACTTGAATTTCACCAGGAACACTTGAATTTCACCAACAACACTTGAATGCAAATGTTTGTAATGTGTGTGTGTGTGTGGATCCGGTTTTGGAGAGGAGAGAAAGAGATATTTTGGTGTGATTAAAATGAATGAAAGACTTCTCTATTTATAGAAGAAATTTGGTCTTTCAAATGATGAAAAACATGAGATGAAAATGAAGAGTGCACTTTTAAACAACATGATGGTGTTTAAAGTGAATATGATTTTTGTAATAAAATATTAAAGTCAACCACTAAAAAGCACCCCTATAGGCCGGCCCTTACATGTATTTTCATTTTTTTTGTGTATAAAAGTATTTAGAAATGTATTCTTGTATTTCCCTTTTTATGTAATTTCATAAATACTTATGTATGTATCGTTTTAATGAATTGTTTTAGTCTTGCATAATTAATGTTAAGTAATTGTATTAGTGTTTGATTAGTGTCACTAATCATAATTTAATTATGTACTTAGTTGAATTAATCCCTCATATCGTAAATTGATCGGATTAATTGATTTCCCGATTCATCGCACCCATGAATTTAATTCGAATTGAGTTGAATTTTTCTAATAACATTGTTAATCACCTTGATTAATTTCTAATGACCACTGATTAGCTATTAAATATAGGTTAGGTCATCATTGCTAACCTAGTTTAGTGTCGGATGTTACAATATATTTATTGATTTTTATGTCTTAAATCACCCAACATTACAAGTTTATAAAGAAAACTCACTTAAAACGTCAATTTATATATATATATATATATATATATATATATATATATATATATATAATTTTCCAGCTTTTTCGAAGGTTTTTCGGCCTACTTTGAGGCTGTTTTTGACCAAGCTCCAAAACGTTTTAGGCTCCCATATATGATAATATGTATATATAAAGATTTTTATGTCTTAAATCACCCAACATTACAAGTTTATAAATAAAACCCACTTAAAACATCAAGTTTATATATATATATATATATATATATATATATATATATATATATATATATATATATATATATATATATATATATATAATCAGGTTCATCAGCTTACCTATGAGATTCCAGCACACCCTAATGTGAATGATCATTCACATATATTTTTTTTGAGTAGACATGTATAAGACAACATTATAAGACTTTTTTTCAAAAGAAGCAATATCATAAATCTTGTGAATGGTAAAAAACGATCATATGAATGGTCATTCACACCATTCACATTGTGTGAAATGACCATTCACATAAATATGCATTGAGCATTCACATAAGTTTTAAAGACATAGAAAGTGTGAATGTATGTGAAATTCATATATCATGTGTATAACATTAATTTAAACATGGTTATGAGAAAAAAAATCTTAGAAAAATTTTTTAAGGTTGGTACCTTCGGGTGCACTTGATTTCGAGAGGTACTTTTTTGAACCTGATTTCGAGAGGTACTTAAATATAATTTTTCAGCTTTTTGAATGTTTTTCGGCCTACTTTGAGGCTGTTTTTGACCAAGCTCCAAAACGATTTAGGCTTTGGTTTACTTAGACATTAAACTACTATATACAAAAAAATTTTAAAGTCATGAACGACCATTTTTCGAGGTGTTTAGATTAGGAAAAAAGCTCGTTAAAAACCATATGTTGGCCATTTTTAAGCAGTCAAACTTTCGTGTTCCCAAACAATATCTAGGGGTTCTAAACTCCATAAAAATTATGAAAACTTTCAGATTTTTAGTTAAGACATAGATTTAACTTTTGAGACAAGAATCAACTCATTTCGTTAAGTTATGATTTTCAAAATTGATGCAATATTTCTACCGAAATTCTGTATTTCATAAACTTGAAATAACTTGTGATTCTTGTTGTTTACTCAAAAACTACTTGTATAAAAAGTTATAAAACACATTAATATAACTTGTTTTCATAATTTTTACACTTACATGATGTGTTTATATATTTATAAACACATTTGAAGAAAACAACTTAAAAACAAAAACTAAAGATTTATAAACTAGAGTTTTTATGAAACTTGTTGTTGTTGGTGATTATATATATTATGCAAGACTTATATAAACATAAATATAAGATGTTAGGAGTTAGTATATACTTAATTTGATGAAATATAAGAATGCAATTGTGTAGAGGTTGAAATCTTGAAAAGTTGCACCAAGAACACTTGAAATATTTCAAGAATAACAAAGTTGAAATTTTCTTTGGCTTTGAGAGCCTTGGGGCCGGTTTTTGCAAGGGAGAAAACAGAGGTTTTTGCTTGTGAAGTGTGTGGAAATGCTTTGAAGATGAATTCTCTATTTATAGAGGTTGAAAATATATTTGAAATGATGAAAAACATGGAAGGTAGCATGTTGTGTGTACTTTTAAACAAAATTATGATGTTTAAAGTGGACATGGATTTTTAAATAAAATAATGAAGTCAACCTCTAGTAATGTACTAGAGGTGGCCGGCCCCTAGGGGTGTATTTATGATGTATTTTACTTTTTATTTATATAAATGTATTTAGAATGTATTCTTTTATTTCCCTTTTCTTATAAATTCATAAATAATTTTGGATGCATTATTTTAATGAATTGATTTAGTCTTGCATAATTAATGTTAAATAATTGTATTAATGTATGTTTAGTGTCACTAATCATAATTTAATTATGTACTTAGTTAAATTAATTCTTCATATCGTAAATCGATCGGATTAATTGATTTTCCGATTTATCGCACCGATGAATTTGATTCTAATTGAGTTAAATTTCCTTATGAACATTGTTAATCACTTTGATTAATTGCTAATGAACACTAATTAGGTTATAATTGGCTAGCAAATACTGATTAGGTCATAGTTGCTAACCTGGATTAATGTCGGATGTTACACACTAATACATAAACTAAATTATTTTAACGTATTTTGACAAATCTACATAATCAATTTAAGAAATTCACGATTTTGCCCTAAAAGATTATGTACACATACTATAAATTTACTAATTCACTAAACAAAGTTTACAAATAAATTTAAGAAATTCACGATTTTGACCCTAAAAGATTATTTACACATAGTAATATATACATTTTAACATACACATACACACATGCTAATACAAATAGTTATACATTAATACATACACATATAGACATACACACACCGACACACAAATACATAAATTAATATACTAAATACATATAAATACACACACTAATACACTAAATATATATGTTAGACATCAATACAGACATTGCACACCTTTTATATAATAAATTATATACATACACAATAAAACCTATAAATAGTTTATAAACAATTAACTAATCTACAAATACTTGAAAAACACAACAAATCTATAAATATTTTAATAAGTAGTTAAAAAACACAATAATTCTATAAATATTTTAAGAAACACTTAAAAACCCTAATATTCATAAATCTAAAACTTTTATCCAAAAATTATTTAAACATACTTATAAATAATATTAACAAATTCATACATTTTTTTACCTAAAACAATATTTACACACTTTTTACATATATTAACTAGTCAAACACAAATACACACTAATATTTATACAAAATACACACTAAATATAAATCATATACATTACAAATTAATAGAAATAGTGTTCTCTCTAAGAAAAATTAAAATTTTAGATATAATGATTAAAGTATACAAGAATATATGTAATAAAATACTAAAAGAATGAGATTTTACCCAAAATTTCCGAGTCCACCGATTCCAACAATAAGAAAACATATTTGATCAAACAGGTCGAGGGATCTCAGCCACTTCCATGGCGTAATTTCGTATGTTGCTAAGCAGATCCAAACACTGAAATGTAAGTAGGGCATTAAGATCGGAAAAGGATCAAGGTTGACGGTGCTTTGTCCCCGGCGATGATATAGAACAAAAGGTGAACACAGAAAACAGAAAGGTGGGCAGGGCTTCTTAGGGCAAAGGGAGTACCAACCCCGCGTTGGAGCGGCCTTGCCACATCGGACCGGCCACGGCGGCTACACCACCCCCCCCCCCCGCCCGGCTTCCCCTCCCCGCTCCACCCCGCAGAACAGCCCCCTTCTTCCTTTTCTCTTTTTCCTCCCAAACGGTCATCTGACCGTTGTAATTTTAAAAAAAAAATTTATTTAACCTAAATTTTTTACTCTATAAATATTTCACTCCAATACATTAAATCCTCACATCTTTCAATCTATACACTTTCAAATTTCTCTCTTTCATTTAACCTAAAATTTTTTCCAATCATTCACAATTTTATTTTTATTGTGATGAACCGTATACTACGTCTTCGTCGTCAAACTCATCAACCGAAGAGTCGTCGGAAGACGAATCTCAACATTATCAACAAGCCTTTGAAGCATTTATAAATTCCAGCTCTTCGCAAATTAATCAACCTAGACGAAGAATTGCAATTCAGTGAGAGACCGAGCAGCTGCAAATGAACGTCTAATGCGTAATTATTTTACTCAAAATCCTCTCTATGGAGATGATATGTTCAGAAACAGAAGGAGGTTCCGGATGCGCAAATAACTATTCCTACGAATAGTTTACGATATGGAGCAACATTTTGAATATTTTACCTTGCGATGGGATGCTCGAGGTAGAAGGGGATTTACTGCGTTACAAAAATGCACATCTGCTATTCGGCAACTAGCATATGGCATGGTGGCTGATTCGATTGACGACTCTCTTTTTATGTCTGAAAGAACTTCGCGTGAAACCTTGCAAGAATTCTGTAAGGGAATTATTCAGCTATACAGACGCAAATATTTGCGTAGACCGACTGAATCTGATGTTCATCATTTGTACGCGTTCCATGAAGCAAAACATGGATTTCGTGGAATGTTTGGCAGCATGTACACATTGGGCATGGAGAAATTGTCCTACAGAATGGCGAGGACAATATATGCGAGGCGATCACCAATATCCGACAATTATGTAGGAAGTCGTTGCGTCACAAGATTTATGGATTTGGCATGCATTTTTTGGTGTCGCGGGTTCCAACAACCACATCAATGTGGTTAATCAATCACCAATATTCAACGACGTTTTAAACGGGATCGCACCGGTTGTTCCTTTTGTTATTAACGGAACAGAATACAAACATGGGTACTATCTAACCGACGGGATATATCCCGAGTGGGCGACTTTTGTGAAAGCTTTTTCGTGTCCAACCGATGACAAACGAAAAAGATTCAAGGCAGCACAAGAGTCGGCAAGTAAAGACATCGAACGAGCTTTTGGTGTTCTCAAATCTCGTTTTGCTATATCAAACAACCCCACACGACCATGGCACCCAAATAAAATTAGACACATCATGTATGCTTGTGTCATATTACACAATATGATCTTAAAAAGACGAAGGGTTCGCGATATGTTCATTTCAAAAAACCGAGCTTCCATCCAATCAACATTCCGCTTCCAATGAAGTATATCAAAATACGTTATTGGAAATTCGTAATCGGGAAACACAATAACCTTCGCTCAGATCTTGTGGAACATATTGCACTTGCCCAAATACCAAATTTAGACGACTAGTTTGTATTTTTTTTATGGTCATTCGTAATTTTAGTTTTTATTTATTGTTATGTATTTTTTTTATTTTAATTCGGTAATTTTTAATTTTTAGTTTATGTAATAGTTTTTAAATATTTATGAAATTAATTATTTGAGTTCTAGTATTTGTTTTGTTAGTTAAAATTAATTTAATGTTAAAAAATTAAGAAAGATGGAAATGTTAAGAAAGATGGGTATTTCCTAGTTAGAAAGGTGGAGAAAGGTGGGGAAAGATGGATAGAGAAAGGCTGATGTGGCGTTGACGTGTACAGAACAAAATATATATGAAAAGGAAGAGGGATAATGAATCTGATAATTGTGACGGCCGATCTATTGTTGAGAGTTGCTGTAAATAATTGTCAATGGTGGCTGCTCGATCCATATATGGCCAATCTTAAATTGGTCCTCGTGGTTTTCCAGAATGACAGATTTGATCCTTGAAAAAATTTTGTTACATAAACAGCTCTTATTTTCTAAAAACCTTACATTTTAGTCCGGACATTATACGTTAATGTTATTGTGAGGTCAATTTTACTTTCTTGCCTCACTAACTCACAGGGACCATCGTTAACTTTTTGCACAGTAACCATTTAATTTCTTTATAAACAAGGTTAATCGTCAAAAAAAAAAAACTAATTTTACTTTTTTATTGTTTAAGGTAATCAAGTTTGTTTACAATTTAAAAAAAAATAATCACTTACATTTTTCATCATATAAGATAATTGACTACCTTAAATGATTAAAAGACGAAAATTTTGTTACCTTAAACAATAAAAGATATATACAGTCAGTTACCTTAAATGATTAAAAATGATTAAAAAAATATATAACTTTGATATTTTTTTTATTGCAAATAAAGTTAGAGTTATCTCAATTTTGATCCTTTTTTCTCTTGCAAACAAACGTGATTATCATAAATAATAATAAAGATAAAAATTGATTACCTTTTTTTATTTGACAATTAACCCTTTTAAATATAGTCTTAATTGTTTATTTTCTATTGAGTAAATTACATTAATGGTCCAGGTCCCAGCGGTATATGTAAAGTTATGAATTTCATCCCTCAATCAAGGTAAGTACACGAATGATCCCTCGAAATGATTTTTTATAACATTTTGGTCTCCCAATCTAACTTCTATTAACTAAGTCATTAACTTTAGGCGTAATTTCATCTTTTTGCATTCACAAGTGTAACACCTAGGTGTTTAACCTATGTATTTTAGCATAAGAAATGTAACGTAAGAATTATTTTAATGATAATTAATTCAAGGGTTAATTACAATTTTCGTCCCCAGGGTTATATATAAATTATAGTTACGATCCATTTCACGTTAAAATTACAATTTCAGTACATATGGTTGTCGTTTTGTTATGTTTTTAGTCCTTTGACCAGTCATTTTTTTTAAAATGAATATTTTACCCTTTTAACTTTATTTCAGTTTTGGTCACTAACTAATTATTTTTTTTATATTCTTGTAATTAAATTTATCCAATGGATGATGAACAATGACAATGCATAGATGGATGATGAACGATGAACAACGAATAATGATGATGCATAAATGGATGATAAAAAATGATGATACATAGATGAATGATGAACAAGTTGAACACGATGCATAGACGAATGAAGAATATGAACGACGAACACGATGCATAGATAAATGATGAACAAGTTGAAAACGATGCATAAATGAATTTTTGTATTTTTTTGTTAAATCCGTCTTTTTTGATCACGATGCATAGATAAAAACGATTAACGATGAAATGCATCGATCTCCATCATCTTTTTTGAATTTGTGTATTTTTTGTTAAATTTGAAAATGTATCAATTGAATTTATTTAGCATTTATTATTTGATTATTTGTTGAAATATTAAATTTAATGAGGTATGTACATTCCTGATCTAACGCGGATTTGGCTATTAAAATCAAGAGAATGAAGAAAGCCTAAGTTATACCAAATACCACTGGCAGTGTACCAGTCGTAGATAGTATAGCTAGAAGCTGACCTCGGGAATTATCGAACTCAGGGAACGACACTAAGGACTGAGATACCGATACTAAGATTATCACTAATATCTAACCATTGATAAGGGTTGATGATGATTTATAACCCTAATTACTTAAACTATGCTATCTAACAGATTATGACAATTTATAAGACCAAAAGCTAGCACAGATTTATATCAGATGTATATTAAAAAGAAACACTCACTTGATTACGTCTTTTAGGATTAACGAAGTAAAATTGTGTAAAAACACTTAAGATGTTTTTGGTCAAAGAAAGTTAAGTTAGAATTAAATCCAACTGTTTAAAATCTTTTAAGCTTAAGAGTTTGAAACTTGGATGTAAAACCGATTCATGGACATCTTCTATTAATTTGAGAAAATCAACAATAAATGTCTTTTACGATCAATTAAGTCAACTAAATCTAGCTTTTAGAGATTAAAACTGTCTACACGTCAAGCGCTCGGAAATAACTCTAAATATTCAATTTAGCCGCATAAACATCAATCAATTCTAAGGAAATCAAAGATTAAATTAATCCTATAATCACAATACTGCTAAGAATTAATTTGCATTCGATGATTTCACAATTTATTAATTAATCACCATCTCATAATCACAATAATGCTAGAAACAGCAACCAATTAATAAACCACTTAAATTTGATTGAGTTTATAAAAATCAGCATTAATAATCAATAATCATGATCACAATATTGCTAGAATATCAACTACAATTCTGATTTTACGCATATTAATCGTATGTAATGAAAGCTTAGCACATAAAGGACTTATGGGATGTAAGGGGGCTTAGGCTAAGGGAATGGATAATATGGGAAAAACCGGTGTAAACAAGAATGGAAAAGATCTGATTAAAGAAACAGCAGCTAAACATAACTAGAATTCAAACTGTACTAAATAAGAATCTCAAAAACATAAACTAAAAGCTATCTGTACACAGTACCGAAACATCCCTCAACTAGATTATCATCATCATAATTCCAAGGAATTTATTATTTCTTTTCTTTCCTTTTTCTTTCTCTTTATATATATATATATATATATATATATATATATATATATATATATATATATATATATATATATATATATATATATATATATATATATATATATATATATATATATATATATATATATATTTATATATATATATATATATATATATATATATATATATATTTATATATATATATATATATTATTTTTTTTCTTTCTTTCTGCTTTTCTCAGAATAATATCCTTGGATTCTAAGACCATATAAGCTGTCATGACCAAAGCTCAAAAACCACTGTCAATACATAACTAAAATCGGTGCTCAACGATTTAGATTAGTAAAGACAGTATGAAAAAGCAACGGGGAGCACCATAAAGCTAACATACTCTCAAAATTCTCAACCAAGATCCCAAATAAGGGTAAAAGCAAGCAAAAAGGCTAATAAAGGCTTAATAATGGGGGTGTCACCGAAAATGAAATGTAAAAGGCTCAAAAAGGGGTGACTATGGGAAATAAAAGGGTGAAGATGAACAAAAGAAAGCTAAAAATGGGATATCCTACAGTTGCCTTTATTTGTGTGCTAAATTTTCAAAAATCGTGATTTTGACATGAATTTAAACTCAAGTTCTACTTTTATTTGTCAACACAGGCATAAACACACATCAAACGAAAATGAGCATAATGATGATGCTATATGGCTCAAAATCTCACGCAAGAAATGTAAAGGGTACTATGCGTTATATCCATGCTATTTCGGTTCAAAAAGACACAACATGTCATCAAACGTCTCTCATTGTTCAAACAACATCAAACTCACAATTATAGTCTCGCATACAGTCCAAACATAACAATATTACTAAAGAGTCTAACGCACATCAAAATGAGAGATAAATATGAAAATTTGCTAAGTATAAGATTCAAACGCATAAAATGCATTAAAGCAGGCTAACTTTGGACAAGCAACTCAAAAATGCCAATTTTATCACCCCACCCCACACTTAAAATAGACAGTGTCCTCAATGTCAATCAATAAGCACAAGTATGGAAATGAGCGATAAATAAGAACAGAAAAACTCCCTGAAATGCTGAAAACTACCAGGCGGATCTAGACTGATGAAGCTGAACTGAATGCCAGCAAACATCACTGCCATGGTCCGGCCTCGACTGATCACAACCACAACAACCACAAGAAACATTAGCAGCCATAACAGAAATAAGAGAATTAATACGGAATATATACATCACCACTACAACTAAACATGCGATAAAGTAAATAAATACATGCCAACAAAAATAAACTAGAAAAGTACAAATATCCATGCTGTAAAACTGCCACTACTCTGGAGGAGGAGGATCCCGACTGCGAACGAATCGCACGCGAAG
>JAANYP010006385.1:0-61989 GCA_020465985.1 Centrapalus pauciflorus | reverse complement strand
AAAATTTAAGAATTGGTTGTTTTATTCAAAAATTGATAAATTCAATTTATTAAGTTATTTTAGTTATTAATAAGTTTGTGAGGATAAAATAAAGATTGAATCCTTATTTAATGGAATTTAAGAAGTTGGTTGCTATTTTAAGGAATTAAGAAATCTTAGAATTTCTAGTTTTAATTAATTAAGTATGATGATTTTAAGTTATACCAATATTGAAATCAAGACACAAATCATTATTTATGAAAGTTAGATAAGTGAGGGGTTAAGGTGACAAAAGATGAAAGTGGAAAATTAAAAAGGACTTAAACCTTTCATTTTGGAATCATACATCTGCTCTCTTCTTCTCTCTAAAAGAAAAGAAAGAAAACTCACGGTTTGTGCACCTTCAAATCAAGAATCAAAGAAAACATCAAATTGGAGGCTGAAAATTCGGATACAAGTTGTTTAGAAGGGACTATTACTGCTGCAACAAACGATTTAAGGTAAATATCTATCAAAATTTCGAATTTAAGGGTTTATGGTTTAGTTTTGATGAAAAACCGAATCTGAGTTTTTCGGTTTAAAAAGTTGATGCATGTTATATATTTTGATGGGTTTATGTAAATCTAGTATTGTGGAAGTTGTATACAAAATTTCAGGTTCTAATTCAAGTTAAAACTTATGATTTCGGAAAATTTATATATGATCTATGTGTGCGAATTTGAATACTGAAACAATATAATGGGTACCGAAAAGGTTTCGGTATTGCCATTACCGAAACATATATTAACTTACTGGAACCCACAAAAGATGGGTACTGAAACTCAAGAATGATAGTGAAACCTTTATTGCCACTACCGAAACTATTTGAGGGGTACCGAAACCATAAAGGTTTCGGTACAAACTACCGAAACCTTCCCCCCAATACCGAAACTATATACATATGCAAGTTTATCTACTGAAACCTTGTATGTACTGAAACCATAAGCACATACCGAAACCATGAAGGTTTCGGTACACACTACCGAGACTTTTCATATGCATGGCAATATACTGAAACTTTTTATGTCTACTGAAACTCCTATAGCAGGTACCGAAACTCTCAAGGTTTCGGTACATATACCGAAACCCACACCCACCTACTGAAACTTTGGATTTAATACAGAAACCTTGAATCTGACCCATGTGAACCGAAACCAAGTATGGGAAACACTGAAACTTTAAAGGTTTCGGTATTTGATTCTTTCATAAGCAGTAATAAATATATATATATATATATATATATATATATATATATATATATATATATATATATATATATATATATATATATATATATATATATATATATATATAAGTACAGATAAAATTATCTGGGTTTGGGTTTAGTTAGAGAAAATAAAATGGAACCGGACGGACATTCTATATTTCAGACATTTTTATGGACAGTTTGGCAATCTCAAATATTGGAAATTAAAGGATAAACTTCAATATAATTTCGATGGATTAGCACGATGTATTGGGAAATTTAGCGAGACTCATTATAAAACGAGAGATTTATGGTATTATTAAAGGGATTAATTGGGACCAATAAGACCATTCAGAAAGAGGATTTAAATATGAGTTTCGGGTGTCGGTTCTGAAATGTTGTAATACTTATGATTGTACAAATTAATGTCAATTTGTTAAAGAAAACGTAATAATGATATGTTTATCATACGGAAATGTAACAGGTCCCTTGTGGTGTTGTTTAACCCACAGTGGGGTACTTGGGGAGTCCGGTTGAAAGCCCGAAGAGAAATAAAATTGCTTAAAGTTTAATAACGCACCCACTGTGAGTACAGTAGATTTCGCATGATTATATCTGTTTTATGTTAAGCTTTGCCTGCTGAGACATGTTGTTTCATTTGTTTGGTTGGAATTCTACTAACTTGCGTAGATTTAGATGCACATTCTTTCTTGTTGCATGTCCGTTCGATTGTTGTGCATCTAGTGATGGACCGGTGGGTCGCATCGATAACTCTGATGTTACTGTGGTATATGACGCTGGAGCTGATCCCTCCAGGTCTCTTATATAAAAATATATGTATAATTAATTCTGCTTTATATCAACATATATATATATATATATATATATATATATATATATATATATATATATATATATATATATATATATATATATATATATATATATATATATATATATATATATATATCAAGAATCTGATGGTGATTTAAATCATATTTTCTCGAATAAATATCTAAATTAAACGACTAAAATTAAATTAATTACCTCAAAATTAACGGGTGTTACAATCTCCAACAAGTTGGATTGATCTCGTCCTCGAGATCATGTAGATTTAAACAAATCGGGGTATTTCACCCTCATCTCCGTCTTTGGCTCCCACGTATAATTCGGTCCACGATGATGTCGCCATTTCACTAAAACCATCTCTATCTGCCGATTCCTCAACTTGTTGATCTTCTCATCAACTATCTGTTTGGGCTCCTCGACATATCTGAGTCGTTGATCAATCTGAACATCCTGAGTCGGCACCATCTCCTCGGCATTTTTCAAACATTTCCGCAAATAGCTGACATGAAAGACATCGTGCACCCCGGCCAGCTCTGGTGGCAAATCTAATCGGTATGCCTGTGCACCTATACGCTCTGAAATCCGATAGGGCCCAATAAATCTAGGGCTAAGCTTGCCCCTCTTGCCGAACCTCATGATACCCTTCCAGGGCGACACCTTCAACATCACAAAGCTACCAACCTCAAGCTCCACTGGTCGATGCCGCTTATCTGAATACATCTTCTGTCGATCCTGGGCAGCCCTCAATCGTTCGCGAATAATCTGAATCTTGTCGTGCGCAATCTGCAATAGCTCGGGTCCGCCAATAGGTTTCTCACCTACCTCTCGCCAACATGTGGGTGTACGACACCTACGACCATACAACGCCTCGAACGGTGCCATGCCGATAGAAGAATGATACGAGTTATTATAAGAAAACTCGATCAACGGCAAATGAGCATCCCAGTTCCCACCGAACTCTAACACGCAGGCTCGTAACATATCCTCAAGAGTCTGTATCGTACGCTCGCTCTGGCCATCCGTCTGTGGGTGAAATGTCGTGCTAAGAGTAACACGCGTACCCAGCTCGTTCTGTAAGCTCTGCCAAAACCGAGAAGTAAACCGCGAATCTCGATCAGACACTATCTTCTTAGGCACCTCATGTCTAGCAATGATCTCGTCTATGTAAATTTGTGCCCACCGATCCATCGAATAGTTCTCCCTAACTGGAATGAAATGCGCGCTCTTCGTAAGTCGGTCAACTACAACCCATATCGAGTCATGTTGTCGCTGTGTCTTCGGGAGCTTAGTGACAAAATCCATCGCAATCTCCTCCCACTTCCACTGCGGAATAGGTAAAGGCTGTAAACTGCCATATGGCTTCTGATGCTCGGCCTTCACTTGCAAACAAGTAGTACACTGCTCAACGAATCGACCGACGTCCCGCTTCAAGCCGGGCCACCAAAAATCATAACGTAAGTCACGATACATCTTCGTAGTACCAGGGTGGACAGATAATCGAGAATTATGAGCCTCAGCCAACAAAATATCTCGCAAACCACCGAGTCTAGGAATCCAAATCCGCGAATCAAACAACAATACCCCACGATTATCAGGAGAAAGACGCTCTGTATAGCCAACCATCCGCTCAGACTTCAGATGCTCCGCCGATGACGCCTCAAACTGATATCTCAAAAGATCTACAATCATGGAATCTTTCGCAGGAGGACGTGCTGTCGCACAACACAATACACCAGAATAGGGTTTGCGACTCAACGCATCAGCGACTACATTCGCTTTACCAGGATGGTAAAGGATCTCGCAATCATAGTCCTTAATCAACTCCATGGCACGCTGTTGTCTCATATTCAGCTCCTTCTGGTCGAAGATGCACTTCAGGCTCTTATGATCGGTGAAGAATTAACATCTCGTGCCATATAAGTAGTTCCTCCACAACTTCAGCATAAATACCAAAACAGCCAAATCTAAATCATGAGTTAGGTAGTTTCTCTTGTGGATCTTCAACTGTTTTGAAGCAGATGCGATCACTCTTCCTCGTTGGATCAAAACAAACCCGATATCATGTAAAGATGCATCTATGTAGACAATTGAAATCATCGTTTCCCTCAAACATGGAAAGAATCGAAGTCTCACTCAGACATTGCTTCAGCTCCTGAAAGGCTTGCTCCTACGGCACACCCAAACGAACTTCACATTCTTCCTCATCATCTAGGTCAGTGGCACTGCGATCCTAGAGAAAATGCGAATAAAACGCCGATAACAACCGGTCAGGTCGAGAAAGATACAAATCTCTGAAGCATTACGGGGATGTCTTTATTCCGAATAGCCCCGTCCTTCGACTGGTCAATGGATACAGCCTCACCACAGGTCGTTTGGCCAAGAAGCTGAACTTTATCATTCTTGTACAACCTATGTGTGGATAAATTTTAAATCTAAATATTATAGTATTCTTAAGTCATGATTATTCTCATTAATATCCTTTCAAACATTATTATTTATTCACGCGAACAAATTCTATTTTTTTTAAATAATGTTGTTAATGTAGTAATCCATTCCGTGCAATCAGACTTGTATGTTACAGCAATGTTTACATAGTAACTGTTTAATTATTCGTTAAAACCTTTTTAGGCAGTAACAATTGTTCATTTATTTGAGTTCAAGACCATTTTATAATTCCAATAGTATCATCCTCGTTTTTTTTTCACACAATAAGTTCAATATATTTATTTGACATTGTATAAAGACTCAATTAAATCAAGCAAGTTTCATTCGATCTTAGCAATGTAAGTACGTGCACACTGCGACATGGTGAGTGAGTTTATAAACTATGATGTTTCTTATTTGTAGTGATATAATCAAACATAAATCAATAAAATTATATAAAAATCAGTATTTATTTGTCGCTTCATCTATTTTCACTCGTGACTGTGTTAATTTATTGTTTTACCAATGTCTTTTGTTTAGCAGTTGAAATTCCAAGTTTTTCTTTCCTTCAAACTAATATCTTTGATCACTGCATCAGATCTGTCATTCCTCACAAATGAGTTATGGTAGTGTATTAGTTACAAATCGATCATACATCGTCGACTACGATCAGACTCACAGTACCACTCGTTAACTTGTGTACATCTTGTTACGTTATATCGTATTAATACTGGTGTTCTTATATACCTTTTTGCATCTTTAACCTATTATGCCCTACTTTCTCGTCTTGATTCACATTACACTCTTTTAAATCCATTACAGGTTGAGTATTACTTTGAGTTTGTCAGATTCTTTAACTGCACAACATACAGATACCAAGAAGAAACGAATACCACCACCCGAGGGTGCAATTACAAAGATATCGAATAGACACTTTTAGTTGCTTGAGTGAACAGATCAATCGACTCACGCCAAGTGCGTGCAATGAACTCTATGTTAAATGTGTATAGAAGTAAACTACTGACACAGAAGCACAATCATGACTATCTGTTGTGTCACACACAGTAACACTGATAGCACAATAATGTGCGGCCATGGATCCATGACACAGATATAACCAAGAGTAACGGACAATCAAATTATTGATGACAAATTAAGAATAACAACACCATGATATAGTTGAATCTTGAAAATTGAACAAGACTAGTATCGGGAACATGCGACAATCAGAAAATCTGACAACTCTTAATTAACGTTGAAGTTGAAATTCAAATCGTTTATAAGAAGTGTCTTTTATGTATACAATCTCATTTAAGTCATCTTATGTGATCATTTCAATTAGGTTATTTAATTACCCGATGAACATATATAATATTTCCAATAGAAGATCTGCAACATACTCCGCCGTATCACTCTCCAAACAGTAGCTCAGACAAAATCTGTTCTCTAAACATTCTAGCTAATCCAGAGCCTTCACAGGCTCCATAGTGTTGAATATCATGGCTCTCGTCTTCATCCATAGCACGGAGATTAAATTTATGAATTTAGTTACCAATTTTGTTTTATGTTCTTACATGATTTGTTTATGGTCTTGCTCATAAGGGTATATGTTTATATATATATTTAAGAAGGTTACAGTTAAATCCTATCTTAACCGTGTACCCAATTTCCTAAGGCCATCAGGGTAGAGTTGAACTCGTAAAATCATAACCTAAGCTAATAGTGATCATGCATCCTACGGTTTAAGACTAAGTACCTAAAAGATACTTAATTCACTTAAACCAAACTTGTCTCTGATATTGAAACGCCCCGTTCTAACAACGTGGCGCTTATACTATAATCTGCAACACAAACCTCAAATTCAGAGTACGCTAAATAAATTATCTAAATATTACAACCAAATCGAAAATCTAGGGATCTACCCATCCCAATTACAAGTTCAGTAATAATTACAAATTGTGCGGAAGTCTATCTGATACCACGAGCCCTCATACCCTTGACCCTGAAGCTGGTGCTTTCCCCTTATCAGCTAAACCTGAAACATTGCCCCCACAACCGGGGTAAGCCGTCGCCTAGCGAGTAACAGATTTAATAGCACAAATAAACATGACTAACATGAATGATACAAGTATCGGCGCAAAGTCAACATGTGTAGCACCCGGCCTTCCCAGCAATGCGTCCACGAATAGGTAGTCTGTGTAGCATCCGGCCTTCCCAGCAATGCATACACAGTAACACAGCTTGCGGCACTCCCGACTTACAGCGTATAAAATAACATGCAGCCACACAGGCATGCAATCAACACATAAATACACTGTATGCATACCGGGGAATAAGGGTTCTCATATAATACCACATGGTGATGAAATGAATAAACGATAATAAAATTTAACATGGCAATGAAGCGATAAGCATGGCAAGAGAAATGAAACAAATATCCCGTATAAACTTATCATAAATGATCATTCATGAAATTTAATCAATTACTCACAATGCTTGCAATCCGTACTCGCCAAGCGACAACTCGATATCAACTGACAACACTAGCGAAAGCCGCACGTCTCAATCGAGTTACTAAAGTCCTGATAACAAGGTACATTGCCTATTTATCAATATTCTTAGCTCTATAAGTAACTAAGTATGTTATCAATTTTATTGATTAAAGATCGGGGATTAAATCGGTAAATTTCGATTTATTTAAATGTTTACTAAACCCCTTCGTTTATAATTAATCTGTACTTTTCTACGTAAAATGATTTATTTTTGTTACATTAATAAAGTAATTCTATAAGTTAAATTCATAATTTAACTTTAGTTATTCCACCAATAGTTATAAAATTATTAGTTAAAGTTGCATGAATAATTCCTCAATTTAATTGGAACTACTATATTTTTTTTACATAGAGAGTATTTAATTATGTCTACTTAGATTCTATTTCAATTTAAAGAAAGGTTCAACCTAATTACTAATTCTTTAGTCCAATCTAATTTATCAAATTTATTAAATGGATTATCAAATTACAAACCCTTTTTAATACATCAAATTCATTTGTGCATATAACAGCTCAAGTTAATAAACTAATTAAATACCCAAAACCAATCTTTAAACCTCATTCAACTTTATTAGCCTAAGATAATAATAATAACAAGTAGCCAAACTTAAAATAATGTCCAGCCCAAGAATTTAAATCTTAACTCAATCCACATTAAATAACTTAATTAAAAGCCCCAAACCCATTTAATGAGAAAGCCCAACAAAAAAATTAAAAGAAAAATGTAACCCAAATTCAAGTAACCCTAAAATTTCCAACCGTTTATTTTTAACAAGGAATAAAATAAGGAAAAATAAAATAAAATAAATAAATAAAAATATAATCCTAACCTAGCCTAGAGTAGCCAACTAGGTTCAACAATAAATGAAGAAGGAAAATAAAGTAAAAAGAAAAAAACTATCTATCTTTCCCTCTTCTCTTTTCTGGATGCAGACACCAAAAAAAAGAAGGAAAAGCAACCATGATGGCCTCTTCCACCAAACAGCAAGTCGTCGGTCAGGGAGAAGCCGCCGGCCAAGGCAGTCCCCGGCACCGACCAAGTCTCCACACAACACACAATACCCTTCTCTCTCTCTCTCTCTCTCTCTCTCTCTCTCTCTCTCTCTCTCTCTCTCTCTCTCTCTCGTGCGGTCGCAGACAGAGCCGCCTCCGGTGGCCACCGCCACCGCTGAAACTCGCCGGCCAATATCCCAAAATCCGAAATAGATACCCAAATGACATTTTAATCTTATTTCTTATATGGTTTCTAGAGTTTTCATATAGATTTTCAAACTTAGTCACAATACCCACTTAAACCACCATAGAGCTCATTTCTTCAAGCTTTTAACCCAATAAAAAAAAATAAATGAAGATAATGACTCCATAAATTATTGGTTGTTCATTTTCAGGTTTTATAAATCTATAAACAACATTATATGAGTTCATCATTTACCTTAAATATTACATACGGGAATTTAATTTTATTTGGGTTCATAGATATTACCTCAAGATTTAATGATGGTGATGAATGTGATGATAAACTTGTTGCTCAATCCTTGAAATCCAGCTCCAATTTCTTCAATATTTTCAGAAATGTGTGTGTGTGTGTGGGTTTTGAGATGAATAATTCTGCTAGGGTTTTAGATATATATATATAAAGGCTTATGAAGAGAAGTTGGTTTGATGATGATGATGATGGTCATAATGCATTCATGCATGCATAGCTTATATGTTTATTTATCTATTTATTAATTTTTTTCCATTAATCTCATGAGACTTGCTTTTATATGTATATATATATATGTATATAATAATAATAATTTCCTAATTCTTGAACTAAGACATTTAATATTGAATTTTATATCCTATTTTTTTCGAATTAATAATTAAATTTAAGTAACTGAAGTTAATAAAGTAACTTGAAATTAGCGGGTGTTACACTTTGCCCTTGCTGAGATGTGATGAATGTTGCCTATCAACATAATCACTGCTTTTGGTTTTGAAAGACTTACCTTTATTTATAACCAATTTTCCACTATGATTTAATAACTTATTTAAAATCACAATAGATTTACTTTCAACATATGACTTATCCCTGTTGAAAGCAGACTGCTTACCTTTTGAAAACTTTTTCTCAAAATAATTAGCATCAAAGGGATTAACATGTCTCTTACTATCAGCTTTAGATCCAGAACCTGTCTTGATAACAGGTTTGGTATCCAAAGTTGTAGCTTGAGCTTGTTTTCCCTTATTTTGCTTGAGTGAACCAGCTATGCACCTAGCAGACTGATTTGATGGAGAACACATTCTGTCATCAGTTTTTAGAGCTTTTTCACACAAGCAGTCAGTGTTTTGAGGCCTGACAAACCTATTTGTTGAGACTAGCTTACCATTTACTTTCTGAATGAAGGTACTTGGAAGCTCACCAAGAGTGGATAAGTCTTTTTCCAGATTATTTATCTCAACAATTGAAGCTGCTTTGTCAAGATCCCCTCCAAGATAGGCTTGGATTTGAGCATGCATCTGTTGACTGATACAATGATTGACTTTTGCAGATTGGCACCAAGAGTCAACAATCTTTTTAAGCTTGGCATGGGTTTTGTGTCTGTCTCTCTCTCTCTCTCTCTCTCTCTCTCTCTTTTCTTCTAAGAAAATGGAATTGATGTGTTTTAAATCATCAAGTTCAGTTTCCAACTTATGCAAGCTGTCCAGTTTATTAGATTTTATTTCAAGATCAGTTTTTAAGCTTGGAGATTTCAGACAACAAAACATTATGCTTCTCAATAGCAGCTTTTAGATCAACAAGCAGATATTCAAACATTTTAAATTTTTCATCAGAACTGTAAACCATAAAATTTTGTACCTCATACATCATTGTATGGTTCCAGTTCTCCAAGCTGCTGAGAGCCTCAGCTTCAGCCAGGTCTTGTTTTAAGTTGCTTGTTGATGGGACATTAGTGTTGGCCATCAGACAATTATTATCTTCTTCATCTGAAGACGAGTCAGATTTCTCCCAGTCACATGTCTCAGCCATGAGTCCCTTTTGTTTGTTGGAAGCCACTGAGTCTTCCAACTTCCTCAGCTTAGCCATGGCCATTAGGTACTTAACCCTGTAGCCATCATCCCTGTTTGTCTTGTATGGTTTGGATGATGAGCCAAAAGCTTTAGACACACAGTCAGCAGCTATATGGCCTATTTTGCCACATTTAAAGCACTCAGCCTTAGTTTTATCAAATGCCTTCTTTTTTATGGCACCTGACTTCTTCTGCAGCATTCTTCCACCAAACCTCTTCTTGTTGAAATTTCTGACAAGCATTGCAATCATTTGCTCATCATCTAATTCAGCAAGATCTTCACAGTCTTCCTCCTCAGACATTTCTTCCCTTTCATCATCAGCCTGTTGATCAGGTTGTGTGAACACGTCACACACCTGACCAGCAGGTTGTCTCACACTGGCCACTAAGACAGCACCTCTTTTGGACATCTCCAAGGCATTTCTTTTCTGTTGCCTTGACTGCTCATCATTTAGTAAAGACCCATATAGATTTACAAGGTCCATACTTTTGATGGTGCCTGAATTTCTTAGAATATTAGAAAAATAATTTCATTCCTCAGGCAGAATGTCCAAAAATTTGTTTACCAGAGTTAGGTTGTCCTTGGTGATCTTAACAACTTTGAGATCATTGATTAGAGCAGTGAATCTGGTATAGGTTTCAGTGAGAGACTCCTTTAGCTTTGCAAACAAGAGTTCATACTGTCTAACAAGATTATTGATCCTGTTGTCCAGTGTGATAGTGGGACCATCATAGACGGTACACAAAGTATCCCACATCTCCTTTGCAATTTTCATTTTCTCAACCTGTTTGAACACATCATCAGGAAGAGAAATAACCATGTTGTTTTTGGCCTTTGCATCAAGAGCAACCAGCCTTTTGTCTTCATCAGACCATTGAGCTTTTGCCTTTTAAAAGGTTCTGATCTCAGGAACAGCTCCTTCAGCAGCAGGAATGATAGTAGTAACAGAGGTTGGCACATAGGGACCTTCCATCACTATCTCTGGCAGTTGTACATCCAGATTCTCTAAGTAGAGCATCATTCTGCACTTCCAACCAGAGAAGTTCTGATGATTGAACTTGGGGGGTTTGGCCATTGAACCATTGTCATAGTAAGAGGAGGAGCTGGCAGCACTGTTGTCCATGAGGAAATAGGGAGAATGAGAGATCTAAAGTTAACACACACTCTATCTGCTCTGATACCAGTTGTAGGTCCTAAAAAGGTTTCCCTAGTGTATTGTTCTAAGCTGTAGAGGGGGGGGTGAATACAGCAAATTAAAACTCAACACTCTTTTCTCAATGTTTGTGTATATTTTTAAGAAGTGTTAATTACAAACAAGCTTGACTGCGGAAAGGTTCAAGCTGAGATGACAGATACAACAAATGTTTAACTAATCTAAGACACACTCAGACCAGATACAATGAATACACTCACTAAGATGAACTCACTGTTTTACAAGACATATATGGACAGCTTGAATAAGAACAGCTTGGACACACGTTACTGTTTTATTCAAGCAGACTTGCGTGCATGAAAACACACTTCAATGCACGGTCTGATTTCTCACTCTTGGTTATCTCACAATCCTTAGAAGCTTCCTTTTATACTCTCACTGAGAATCTTAGTGAAGCTTCCTCATTGGACAAGGAGATAGTGGGATGTCTTTCGAAAAAGACAAAACAACTTTTCTGCACATTCTGGTAAAGCAGACTTGTCTTCATATGGCAGAATCTGTGTCTTTTCTTTTTGTCTCTATTGCAGAGGCCTTTAACTAAACGAGGAATGTCAACTTTGAACCTTTCATCTTCTATTAAGGCCATTTTGATATAAGAAATGGTCTGTCACCCATTTCAGATATCCCTTTGTCTTCATGTAACAGAGCAGCGTAGGCAGCTTTTGCAGCTTCTGTTTTTCCACTTTGTCTTTGACTTTGTAACTGATCTTGTAGTCTAAAAAAATACATGAGGAAATCGAAACATATTCCATAAAGTGTTTAGCCTGTTCACAAAGAACAGGTTTTGTTCACAAAGAACAGAACGCTTAGTATTTGTCAAAGCTGCTCAACAGCATAGAGCAGCGTAGACAGTTTATGTCCAGCCTGTTCAACAGAATGAACAGCTTGGGCAATCTGTCTTAGTTGCAACAAATGCAACAGGGTAAACAACTTTGACTTATATTGCAAATCACTTTTCAGGTTTCAATAAGGCATTAACAGGCCTTAAATTATACCTTCAAGTGCATCAAACAGGTTTGATTAAAAATCTTCCCCTAAGATGTAGAACAGGTTTGAGTGAGGCCTTTTTGTGCCTAACAATATCACGTTCATGGCATGCTTACAAGATTTTCAAGTTTTCAGAGTCATCGGACATTTCACACGTTACGAAGATTAAATTTCATAACTTAAACTTTTTGTCATGTATTTTAATCTCCGCACCAGTGACTTTGTATTTTGTGATGCTTGTAAAACTCTATTTATATTTTATGCATTTCGAAAATGTTCCATTTAAAGGCCGTTCATTGTGATTATGACTTTGTTTCTGCGACGTCACGCCTCGTTGCCAAATGGGGTATTGGGGTGTGACACCATCGCCCTCAATCATGAACCATTAATTACATCGTAAATGTGAATATTATTGATAGATCTATTTGGGTTGACGCCCCCATCCGGGTTGGTCGCGCCAATTGTAAACGGATGCATAATCATTTGACAGTTCTTGGTATTATGGTGTTGGATACCACATAGGGCAATCATAAGTTAAGTTTCGGGGTCATGAGGCTTATGGTAATACTTAAACTATTGATTCATTCATGTTTACAAACTCAATGAAATCTTGTGCTTTCCATACGTTGTCTATATTTATCGTGTAAACCTATGAGCTCACCAACTTTATGTTGACGTATTTATCATGTTATTCTCTGGACTTTAAGGGCTACATTTCCGCACTCATGACTAACGGTCAAATTTTGCAAGATTTGAAGTCACAAAGCATTTTCAAAATAAATATGAAGATTTATTTGCATAACTAAATTTTTACTTATTTTTGGTCATGTATTTTGATCTCCATTATTCGTGAACTCTTTTATTTTCGTGGTTGTAAAACATATCTATAAGTTATGTATTTCACAAACTTCTCATAGAGTGGTCGTTCATTATGATTGTGACTTTGTTTCCGTGACGTCACGCCTCGTTTCCAAGCGGGGTATCGGGGTGTCACAGATTGGTATTAGAGCCATGGATATAGTAAACTAGGTTGCATTAGTACCCTAGACTATAACTGTTACAAAAACTAAACTTTATTGCTTCAAGTAACTAAGACAACTGTAAACATATGTATGGACCCTAATAACAGAAACATCTCGAACTATACGATTATTATCCTTTCTGACTCCGAGGATGAATACTCACCAATGGACCAAGGTGTTGGGTATAATTTTATAATAGAGTTGAAAACAATTTATATTGTATAAAGTTCAGGGGGCTTTATTGTAATTACTTAATAGTTGTCTTTTGTATAAATAGATGTTAGTTAGTGATTGTAAGAGAGGAGTTGACCGAATAGAGAACATGGTTGCATGATTAGAGAGAAGTTGTTTTGCTTAGCAAGAAAGCCGAAACCCCAATGTAATATTCTCTCCTTAATCATTCAATATATTGTGTTGATTGATACTATTCATATGATTGTTCTTATTGTCAAATGAATTGCATGAAATATTGATTTGGTATCAGAGCCAAATATGGCTGAATTTGAGTGAATTTTTGAATCTGATTTTTGAAAATATCCGAACACTATTTCATCGAGAGTTTGAAAAAATCAGAAAAACCCCTTGGGTTTTTGATCCAGTTGTTGTTTAGATCTAAATGTTAGATCGAGTGTGGAGTTTTTCAAGGCGAAAGCATTGACATAAGACTCAAATCTGAACTCCAGTCATACAGAAATAAATCTGGATTTTTCTAAATTTTTTTAGAAAAGTCGAGTTCTTAAGGTTTCTGTCAAAATGTGAGAGTTTAATCTGAAATTAACCAAAGTTGTTTCTCAAAAAGTGTTTGTGTGTGACAACTGAACACTCGACATTAATTTGGGATCAATTGGTGCATTTTTTTGTTGAAAATTGTGATTTTAAACTTGATTTTCATCAGTTCCTGTTCAAACTCGGGCAACACTAGATTCATAGTTTGGACCGAGTTTCAAAGTGTATCATTCGAGTTTGATAAGCTTTAATCGAGTTTGATAAGCTTTAATCGAGTTTTAACCTTCATTGACCGAGTTTTATCCTTTACTTTTATGCTTTGTTGACCGAGTTTGATCATAGTGTTAATCGAGTTTCACTTAACATTTGACCGAGTTTCAGCAAGTATTGACCGAGTTTTGTCATTTGTAATTCGAGTTTGGACATTTAATATTCGAGTCTGTGTATTCATCATCCGAGTTCACATTAGATTTATTCGAGTTTGTTTCTTAGGTATCCGAGATTGTTCATTCATCATTCGAGTTTATTGATAGTTCATTCAAGTTTGGTCAATTGGTCATTCGAGTTTCATAAATCATAATACAAGTTTTGACTGTTTGACCTTTGCTGCTTAAATTGGTCATAACTTTTGACTAGAACATCGTTAGAAGGCCTACCATACACCAAAACGAAGCTTAAACGGAGATCTATTATTCTTAGAATGGGCAAAGCCAGTTCGATAAATTTTCAAGGCCCAATTCCACTCCAGAAAAAAAGTTACGGGTATTTTTTTACAGAAAAGCTGAAATTTCAAAGTCAAAAAGTCAATTCAGAGCTGATTTTTCACAAGTTATCATTTACAAAATATAGTTTTTAAAGTTTTATCAGCATTCACTCATTTTTCCATAAAAGATCTTGGAAATTCAATTTTCTGTAATTCATTATTGGGCATATCCTTATGAACAATTGTTAAAGTCTCAGCTAATTGAAAAACTTACTGGATCTGAAAAGGTTCGTAAGAACAATTACGACATTCTTGTTCAGTTAAATACTAATAAAGCTCTTACTTTACGTGATGTATCAATACTGAAAGAAGAAACTCAGATCTTAAAAGTCAAACAAAATTCTGAGAGTACTGCTCTTAATTTGAAAATATCTGAGTTGAATAAAGAACTTGATGAGCTAAAACAATATAATTTTCAGACAGCAACTCAACTGAAATAATAAAGAACTTGATGAGCTAAAACAATATAATTTTCAAAAAGCAACTCAACTGAAATATCTTTTGCGTGAAAGATATGAGCTTTATAAGAAAGTTAATAATCTTGAAGAAACACTTTCCAAGACAAACAGACTGATCAAAGTTGTGTTTCAGACAAAACTGAAGATAATTTTTTGCTCTTCAAAAAGAGTTATCTGTAACAAAAGATTTACTTGAGAAGGAAAGACAAGAGTTCTTAATTCAAGAACAAGAGTTTAAAGAAAAATCAGAATTGTTTGAAGATGAAAGACAAATGTTTTTAATTAAAGAACAATCTTCAAAATCTGATTACCAATCATTTGATAATGACAGAAATTCATATTTGGTCAGTATCAAAGAATTGGAAAATCAAATATTTCATCTAAATAAACAATTGAATGATTCTCCTTCTTCAATTAAATCAGATGTTACAGATCCTTCAGTTTGTTTAAAATCTAAAGTTGATCAATCTGATTTCTCTACTGAAAGTGAAAAGAATCTAATTAGTTTTCCTAAGTTTGATTCTTCTTCAGATCTAAAACTTAAGTATCTGTTAAAGATACACAAAGGCAAAGACAAAATTCTTGAACAACTTCCGGTCAAGATTTACACCGGTAAATCTTCGAGGTCAAATTTTTCTAAAGTTTTTGAAAATACTGGTCATTCTAATCAGAAAGCATTTTCACAAAAAAAAACACCAAGTATTATCAGAAACAGGCAAGAACCGGACATTTTTTTTAAAAAGAAGAGTTTATAAAAGTCTGATCATTCAAATTCAAGTTTCTTTAGAAATTCAGATAATCAATTTTCTAATACTCAAAGAAATTTGTTTTCTGCTTTTGAGAGAGAAGCTGATAGTTATAACCTGCAATGGGTACCTAAATCCAAGTACAAAGAGGTACCCAAACCCAAGTACAAGTGGGTACCAAAACTTGTTTTGAAATGGGTACCCAAAAGTGCTAACAAGTCCGGATCCAAATCATTTTGGATACCAAAGGCATCTTAAATTTTGCAGGTCATTAAGGTTTCTAGTCATATCAGACTAGAACACGGCCTTCATCTCAAGAGGCTTCTACTTATAACAGAGTAGAACCTGGTCCTCATTGGAAAGTGGTTTCTAGTTAATTCTTATTAGAACCCGGGCTTCAATTCAAATGGATCCTGTTCAGTTCAGTTCAGGACCCGTTCTTCATTGCACCAATGGCTTCTAATCACTTCAGATTAGAACCCGAGACTGACAGAATAATCTTTCTGGAATTCTTGCCCTAAATTCAACTCTAAAGCTGAATTAACATAGAGGGAGTTTTATTTTTATTATTTTTTGCTCCTACTTTAATTTTTATGAGTTGACTAACTTTGTGTGCTTATTCCTAGGGGAGTTTCAGACATTCTTTGACGATGATATTTTGTGTGTGATTTTTCATGAAAATATTTGATGCGCACATAAAAAGATTTTTTTTAGCTGAAAAGAAAATTTTTCATCTGATTCTCTGAATCTATCATTGAGGTTAATTGGTCTAATTTCTTTGATTTTCATCATCTCATTTCTTCTGAGATTCTCTTTGTTATAATTCTTCCGATTTATTCAGTCTAAATTCTCCCATGATCTCCCATGAGCTAATTTTTTCATAAAAATATGATTCATTTCATATCTTATATCAGATTTTATATTTCATTCCGAATTCTCCCAACTCTTCATTCCCCATATTCATTCTGAATTTCATCTCCTAATATATCTGAGCTGAAATTCCTAATCATTCATTGTTTAATAACCCATGAGCTGAAATGCTAAACAATATTTCTGCTGACTTCGATTATGCTCCAAATTTGTGTGATAGGCATAAATATCTTTTCTGTGGTCTAACCAGAACCGGAAGATCTACCCAAGGAGCAAACCACCTATAGTTTGTGTGGGTGAGGGTTCTTTAGGTCTATTAGTTAAGAAGTGTCAGATATCATGGGATACTGACAGGGTCGAGCAGAGGTAAAATGTAAGTGAGAGGGATATATTGAAAGGAGATGGTGGTGCATCAGATCATGCTTTCACTATAAAGCTGACTGATTTTTGTCTGAAATGTGAGCCGGAGGGAGCTTAGTTGAAAAATGATGAGAGTTGAGAAAGGATTTGAAGAAAAGATAATCCTACCTACACTGTGTCTGCTGGGTAAACCTCATAATCTGTCAACCCCGAGGAGACTTGATATTGAAAAAGACGTCATGGACCCAGTGACGCATGCACTTACACCACCAACCACTCAGTTATCTCACAAAAGATTTTTGTTTCAATAATCACGGAGATATAACATATTTCTATCGATATATCATTTAGATATTATTGATATTGAAACAAGGAAGACATTTGCTCCAGTCTCCGACTTCTTTTGATGCACTTTGTGTCTAGAGCTGATTATATACACTTTTAAGACACATCGAGTCTAACAGTCTGCGTGACTATAAACTGATAGTCCAAAGTGACTAAGCCGGAACAAATAAGAGTGATTCTTTCATGATAAAGGATTCCACGATGATTATTTGGAAATCCTACCAGTGTTAACATCATGCCAGTGCTGAATGTATGTCACATAGATTATGTCTATTGTGCAAACGTGAGTCTTATGTGGTCCTGGACTCGTTATTTCACGAAATGAATGTGTTTCATTTTCCCTAAAGTTGAAAAGCTTTGTTTCATTTAGAAAGAGTATTCATTTGAGGGGGAGTGAGATAAATTTGTTTAGATTAGGGGGAGAGGATATCAGTTTGAGGGGGAGAAAGCCAATTTGTAATATTTTGAAATTGTAATTGTTGTTGTATTTCATCTGCTTTAACTTCAATGCATCAATGTCTCTGAAGTTTTTACATGATGTTCATAGTTTTTATGATCATCATGAGGGGGAGAAAAGTTATAGTTCAGAGACAACTGTTGAGTAGTTTGAAGACAACTGAAGACAATTGCTACATCATATCAAGAGAATTGATCAAGGGAGAGATTTAAAAGCTATTCTTGATTCAAGGGGGAGTGTGCTTACAAGAGAAACTCAAAGAAGAAGAGATGTGAAGATCAAAGAGAGACAATAAAGAAGAAGATTTTATCAAAAGATTCAGAGATCAAAGAAAAAGAAGAAGATTCAAGAAAAGAATCAACCTGAACAGAGAACTTTAATTGAAATTGTTTTCATCTCTAAGGGGGAGATTGTTGGGTACAATTTTATAATAGAGTTGAAAACAATTTATATTGTATAAAGTTCACGGGGCTTTATTGTAATTACTTAATACTTGTCATTTGTATAAATAGATTTTATTTAGTGATTGTAAGAGGGGAGTTAACAGAATAGAGAACACGGTTGCATGATTAGAGAGAAGTTGTTTTGCTTAGCAAGAAAGTCGAAACCCCAATGTAATATTCTCTCTTTAATCATTCAATATATTGTGTTGATTGATATTGTTCATATGATTGTTCTTATTGTCAAATGAATTGCATGAAATATAGAATTAACACAAGGAAACCAAGGTGACACTGAGATATACTTCGGATCGGAGGACCATCAAGACCCGATCAACGATGAAGAAGAGGACCCTTCAGAACATGAGGAGGGTAACTCTGGTACGGCAACACCAATTACTCCTCCATCACCACCACGTGTCGCATCATACACACCATTCAGGAGCCATCCCAATGGACCGTTGAGGATGTTCACCCCCTGAAAAATGGTGCGACTAGCACCCTTTTTCTGTAGGAATGGATGCAGAATACAAACATCTATTGGGGAAATCAGAATATCCATGCAATCCAGCATGACGGGATCGACGAGTTGCGACAGCGTCTGGCAGAATGCGAGGCTCGCAACGCGTAGCTGACGCAACGGCTCAACGCCCTGGATTGTGGAGAAACCCCGAAGGCGTCTCATATCTAGTGCCTCCTTTATCATTTTATTATAGTTGTTGCATTTCTCTAGGATTTGCTATCTAGTGTATATTTAAGTATGCCATGCTTGAAAGTTTTTCGAGGAAACCGCGACCATATGATGTATAATTCTTGTGAGTGATCAAATATGTGTTGTGAATGATCAAATAAGTGTTGAAGAATTGTAAATAGTCAAATAATTGTTGTGAATAATCAAATAAGTGTTGTATATGATCAAATAAATACACTAAATGGTCAAATAATTCTTGTGAATGATCAAATAAGTGTTGTGAATGATCAAATAAATAATGTCAATGGTAAAATAATTGTTGTGAATGATCAAATAAGTGTTGTGAATGATCAAATAAGTATAGAAGAATTGTAAATAGTCAAATAATTCTTGTGATGATCAAATAAGTGTTGAAGAATTGTGAATGGTCAAATAAGTGTTGTGAATTATACAATATGTAATGAAACTCCTTTCCTAAAGCCAACTCACCCGACTGACCTTCCCAGAAAAAGGCTTTCATACTCTGTTGAATCTTCTGTTTGTGTTTGTGAATGATCAATTATGTGTTGTGAATTAACATTATATAAGTGTTGTGAATGAACATTTCTATAAGTGTTGTGAGTGATCGTTGTTATTACGAAAATACCCTTCCAGCTAGAACAAGAGGGACACACATGATTTTTATCCTTTTGATCACAACCCTTGTTTTTTTAATCTTGTAACAACCTTGCTTTAACGTTTCTGTATTTGACTTAATAATGTAATTTAATTACATTAGGTGTGTTCTAATTTAATTAAGTAATGAAATTATTTAATTAAATTAAATATATGTTAAGAATTATTATAAAGCATAAATTTGAAAGGATGAGATAAAAGAAACTTTAGTGGTTAAAATGTGAGAAATGAAACTTGTTAAAATATAAATACCCAAAAATGAGATTTATTGTTCATTTCACCTACCAAAAGAATTAAATTCTTTGCTTCTCTCCCTTCTATACTCACGGTTCATCTTCATCTTCAACAAGAACCATCAAAAAATTTTGCAACAAAATTCAGAATCAAGTTAAAGGAATCAACAAGAAAACATCAAGCAACAATATCCTACAAAAGCGTAAGGAAAATATGCATCTTAAATTGTTCTTTGGTTCAAAATTGAAGCCTGCGGTTCTGTGATTTCAAGAACACAAAATCAATTTCAAAACATCAAAATTAAGCCATGGTTAAGTGTTACAAACATAAAATAAATTCCATGCATGTAGTTCTTATATGTTTAATTGATTATGTTTGCATTCTTAGAGTTTGATTCCAATTTTATCGGATAAAATTCTGAAAATTTATGCTGTCCAGATTCATTCTTTATGTTTTAATCGACAAAAACAAGGCCAAGAAGGCCAATGCCTTCGCCCAGGTCTGATATACAAGTGTGTGTGTGTGTGTGTGTGTTAAAGCTAACAAATAAGAGCATCCAACACCCTTTAATCTGAATTGTTTTGCTGCCGGAAATGTGCAGACATGTGTGTGTGCATGTATGCTGAAAAGAGAAGATCTGAGACCCACCATATAGGTGCAAGTCTCGGATGTACAAAGCATAAAGTAGCAGTCCCTTTCACCCATTAATTATGTCAATTATTGCTGCTGAAATAAAGTAAAAACAGATAGGGAATAATTGCAGTGTGTGCGTGTGTTTTGCATGAAAAAGGAGACATCCGAGATTCAGTTAAAGTGAGTATCTTGGATGTATGTATCAGTTCACAACAGCCTTTTTAATCCCTTTGTTAAGCATATAAAGTGTATGTGTGTGTGCCTAGTCATAATAGAAACAGAAACAGCTGTGTGTTTGGGTGTGACAGCAGCATATCTCGAATGTTGGTTAAATAAAACAGAAACAGTAGTAGCCAAATCCTTTTTCCTTTATGCATGTAAGCAGTGTGTTGATTTTGTTGAAGCAAGAACCGAGATTCATCAAAGTAATGACAGAACAGAATCAGCAGCCCTTTTATTCCTTTTCCAGTTGTTTTTCTCGGTTGTATGCATGCATGTGTGTGCTGTGTATGACAGAAACAACTACCAACAACATCTCTTTTCTTTCTAACTTAAATCTCGGATGTGTGTGTGCTGAGAATGTAACTGTTCAGCAGCCCATTCCTTTTTCTTTACATAAATCAAGTATGTGTGGGTGCTGTGAAATTAAAACAGAAACTGCAACATGCCTTTTCTTTCAAACATTAATTTCGGATGATGTGTCTTTCTAGCAGTCAACTCCATTTTCCTTTTTAAGCATATAGTTAAGTGTGTGTGTGCGGGTACACGAAAGAAACAGAACCACAAGCACCCCATTACATTTCTTTTCTTTTCAAACAATCTTGGATGTATGTATTAATTAGCAAGCAGCATTTTCTTTTCTTTATGCAAACTAGTGTATGGAATATCTATCTTGGGTGCATGAAGAACCAAGATTCACCCTTTGTGAATCTCGGATGTGGACAGATGAAAGCAAAATCAGTAACAACACTCATAGCACAGCAGCCTTTTCTTTTATATATATATATATATATAGTAAAAGTCAAATCTCTTATGTATTGTATTTCTTATGTGCTTGAACATTTAGATAAAACATAACAACCTTTATTCATGTATACATGGAATTTAATTTAGTAACTATGTTGTGAACAAATCACAGCCGCATATATGCATTCATATATTCATAAAAAGTGACATTAAATTAAAGTATAGGAACATGGATGTGTGATCAATATATATAGGGTCGAGTTCCATGGAAAACTATATTAGACTGGAGTACTGGAAAACCATATCAAATGTACATGTTCATTATGATAAAATATTAAATTTCATGTAAAATTATAATATACATATGTTCAAAATTGCATTATGATTAACTAATTCATATCATTTACGTGTTCATTAAGACAAAATGTTTAATTTCATTCAAAAATGCGTAATATACACATGCTCATGCATATTGCACATTTGAACATATGCATATTGTTATTTTGCATGAAATAGAACATTTTATCCTAATGAACACGTAAAAGATGTGAACTAGTCAATAATAATGCACATTTGAGCATATGTATATTGTAGTTGTGCATCAATTTAACATTTTACCGTAATGAACATCTACATTTAAAATGGTTTTCCAGTACTCCAGTCAAAGATGGTTTTCCATAGATCTTGAATATATATATATATATATATATATATATATATATATATATATATATATATATATATATATATATATATATATATGTGTGTGTGTGTGTGTGTGTGTGTGTGTGTGTGTGTTTGTTTGTTTGTGTGCATGACTCATAATCATTGCACTTCGATGACAATCAAATAAAGACATTAAGATAAAGTACCTAATTGAAGCATATGGATATGTGAATTGAGTTATAATGCTCAATTGAAAGCATAATTATGTCATAATGCCAATGTGAAGTACCATGATTATATATATGCTTAATGGATGAATACACGATTATAAGAACATATAATCATTAATTATGTTAGAATGTGTTTTAATTGATGAAAAACAAAGTGTAGGGACTGTTTGTGTATTTTCTTAATAGTTTGTATAAATGTATAAATAGCAACTTTGACTTTCCAAATTAAGAGATCTGTCAGATTATCATTTTGTACGCATTAGAATTAGAGAGAGAAGCTCTGTACAAGAATATTCATGATCATCATTTTGTAATCATCAAGTTCATCAATCTAATCATTCGGTCAGTATTGATTACGTTTATTGTTTTTATTAATTGCATATTGTTGATTGAATTGGTAGAAACTACATTTCACAATTGGTATCAGAGCCCTAGGGGTGAATTTTTTCTGATTTGAGATTGAATTTTTCGAAAACTGGTACTGTTCTTGAGCATTCTTTTCGGAAAAACCCTAAAATCACTAAGGGTTTTGATTCTGTTGATCTTTGTAAGAGATAATTGGATCGAAGGTAAAGGATTCATACTCGAATCAATTGAATACAAACTTGAATTGATTTACAAAACACAGAAAAAGATCTAGGCAATTTTCTGAAATTTTGAAAAGTGAAAAAACGGTTACTGTTTCATTGAAAAAGTCCAACGTAGATCTATTTTTGCACAAAAGTGTTTAACAAAAAGTGTTTGTATTAAAAAACCACACCTTCGAGTACAATTTGAGTGAAAGTGGACAATATTTGGATTTAATCTGATGTTCAGACTTGAAAAAGCTGAAAATATTAAGAAACTCGAAATATACACATTCAGTGTATCAATCGAGTTGAATACCTTAGATATTCGAGTTGAATACCTTAGATATTCGAGTTGAATACCTTAGATATTCGAGTTGACAACATTGTTATTCGAGTTGACAACTTGTGATATTCGAGTTGACAACCTGTTTAACAAACTCGAATTTCAGAAAAACAAACTCTATCGAGTTTTAGAACTAAACCAAACGAGTTTCAGATCAAACATTCGAGTTCGATCATAGAATCATTCGAGTTTGATCAAAAACTCATTCGAGTTGGATCAAAGACATTCGAGTTTGATCAAAAACTCATTCGAGTTTGATCAAAGACATTCAAGTTTGATCAAAGACTCAATCGAGTTCCATCAAAGACTCAATCGAGTTTTATCAAAGACTCAATCAAGTTTCATCAAAAAGGCTTAATCGAGTTTGGTAAAAGAATCAATCGAGTTTTACCATAAACTCAATCGAGTTTTACACTATATCCATTCGAGTTTCACTCAAAACTCTAGAATCATTCGAGTTTGACACACACATTAATCGAGATTTATACAACAAGACTATTCACTGTCTGAGTTAAGTTGCTTATTGCTACTAACAAGTTACTGTGTTGTAGATTTCAGTACTAATCTGTGTTTCAAGGTGTGATCAAAATTTTCAACCTCATTCGGAGTTCATCAGATCTTGGTCAAGTTTCCCAAAGATCAATCAACATGTCTAAAGACGCACTGGCTATGGGATCAGAAACCAAACCCCCATTCTTATACAGGGGTGAATATGTTCAATGGCGGGAGCGGTTTCTTGAATTTATCAGTTTCCATGATTTGTCTGAAGAAATGCTGAAATCATTAACTGAAGGACCAGCAATCTTTATGGAAACGATCCCAGGAGTACCAACTGGCAATCCCCCAATTCCACCGAGGACTGTTGAGGTCACAAACCTGACAGAGGCCCAGAAAAAGAGAAAATTAGGGGACAAGACTGCCAGAAAACTATTGTTGATATCAATCCCCAATGATATCTACACTTGTCTGACAAATACAAAGACTGCTAAGTCCATTTGGGATGAAGTATGCAAAATCATGAGGGGATCAGACAGAGCTGCTACAAATAGGGCTAGGAATAACCTAATGACGTTTGAGAACTTCAGAGTTCGTGAAGGTGAACTTTTGGAAAACACTTACCTCAGATTTGTAAATTTGGTAAGTGAAGTGAAAAGAAACGGAGTGACAAAGTCCAACTTGGACATCAATGTCAAATTTTTAAATGTTCTAAATCCAGAATGGGAAAAATATGCTATGATCATCCAACAAACAAAAGATATTGAGGAGATGGATTTTCATATGCTATTTGAAAACCTCAACAACTATCAAGAAGTTGCATTGAGGAAAATATCTGGAAAGAAGAAAGCGGAAAAAGAAACTGCTGATCCACTAGCTCTACTGGCGGAGAAAAAGTATAAATACAAGCTGAAAAAGGAGAAAAGAGCTATAATCAGCAGTACATCTTCTGAATCAAAATCCTCAGATTCATCTGCTGATTCAGAAATAGAAGAGATGAAAAAGCAGATGGCTTTGCTTACAAAAGCATTTTAGAAGAAATTTTACAGAAAGCCAACAAACAACAAGATGCGCTATAAAACAGGTTCAAGGAAACTTGAGAAAAAAGATAAGTATGAGAAATCTGGAGAGAGTAGTGCACGAAAGACTGACAAATTTGAGAAGCCAGACAAATCAGCCAAGAAAGAGTCGGAACAGAAATGCTATAACTGTGGAAAACCAGGTCACTATGCCCGGGAATGCAGATCTCCGGTAGTCAAAAAGTCAGACTACTATACAAGAAAGGCTCTCTTAGCCAAAGAGAAAGAATCAGGCAAAGCTCTTATGGCGGAGGATGATCATTGGTTACAGTTATCAGAAGATGATGACATCTTGGATGAAGATGCTCATATTTGTCTAAAGTAAGAAATTTTCAATGAATCTGAACTGAGTGAGTCAGCTATGATAGCTGAAGATGAGGTGTGGGTTGGACTGAATGATGAAGAGGATGCAGAAAGGAGAGAATCTGATTCTGATGAAGAGGAAGCAACAGAAGAAGTTGCATTAATGGCAACTGGCCAAAATGAAGCTGAAAATGAGGAAGATTCAGAGTCTGAAAACTCAGATGGTTCAGACAGACCGGAGGTAAATTCTAATTCAGACTCTGATATTGATGAATCATGCATATTAGAAGAAAAACTAACTAATATGGCCTTTATGCTTAAAAAGTTTGAAAAATCTTTAAAGGCAGAAAAGAAAAATGTTCATTCTTTGGAAAACAAACTTCGAAATGAACACAACTTAGTTCTAGACTTTTCCAAAGATAAAGCATTAGCTTTACGAGCAGTCTCAGACTTACAAGATAAGGAAAAAGAACTTCAAAGCAATATACTCAATCTGAATCACAAAATATCTGATTTACAAGAAAGTCTGCGAATAGCTGAATTAGAAGCCTCAAATTTTTCTGTAAAATATCATGCCATATTTGAAGAAAGAACTAAACTTTATGAGAAAATAAAAAAGATGGAGGATGAATTTATTAAAAGAGGGCAAACAGATCAAACAATTTATTTAAATCAACCAAAAGACACAGAATTTTATAACTCTAAATCTGGTATTGGTTGGGAAAATCCTAAGTATCTGACAAAAGCTATATCAAATTCACCAACACTATATGATGTCAGATACATGAATTTAGGATTAAAAATGACATTTATGAAAGCATCTGAAGAAGTAGAATCTAGCGAAGAAATAAAAAGATTAAGATCAGACAAAATGCAAAATTATGGTGATTATACCAAGATAAATGAAACCAGCAACATTATTGATACTAAAGAAGAGTACATTAAAACTTATTCTGAAAAGGATTTGTCTGAATTACCAACTCAGTCTCAAAAACTATATTTACCAAATTCAATTTTAGAACAGATAAATTCTGATTTAGAATTGAAAATTAAAAATTTTGAGACAGAGAATGGAACTCTCAAGGCTGAATTAATAAAAATGGAACAAATGTTGCAAGATAAGCCTAAAAACATAAATGTGTCTGATCCACATTCATCTACTTCTCTAGATTCTATAAATTCAGAGAAAGAATTTGATCTGTACATGCACTCTGATGTTAATTCATTAGATCAAATGTTTGGTAAAATTGGTGAATTTATCAAACCTTTGACTAACAAACAATCAAATGGTAATAAAGAACCTGTTAAGATTCTGCGAAGAATGTCTACAGATTCTTTAAAATCATCTGAAAATTCACCATCAGTACAACAAAAGAGGGAGAAAACAAACATTATTGTTCAGTCTCCTAGCTTTGAAAAGGGTGAATCATCTTCATCAACGGACTCAATTGCACGAAAAGTCCAATCTTCAAAAGGTATGAAAAACTTACAGAAAAAACGAGCATCTAAATCTACTAATTCTCATACTTCTTTTATGTCAGATATCGTTGTGAACGGGTCGAGAAAACAAGTGTGGCGAAAGAAGGAAAGAGAACAAAAAAACAAGAGTTTAAAACAAGAATGGCGCGTGAAGAACAAAAATGTTACAGATAGAAATAGCAAAAATGAACAGTCTGTCTGTAATAATAATATAATCTTGTTAAAAACTCTTGTATAAAGTTTTCTAGAAAGGACTTAATTGCTTTGAATTCTCATGCTTGTAAGCCTGCAGTTGTTAAATCTAATAAGCTCGTATGGCAACCAAAGAAGAAGGACCCATTTTATGAACAGAAAAAGGTTCCAAAGGAAATTATTTCAAAAGCAATTCCACCGCGAATTGTACAAAAATGGATACCTAAAAGAACAGTTCAAAAATGGGTACCTAAAATAACTTCAAATGATAAGCTAAAAGTCATATCTGTTAGAAAAACAAATAATAATGTGCATGATTTACCTAAAACTAAAGTACCCAACTACAAGTGGGTACCTCATGTGCTACTTCGTCTTATAGGTAAACCATGTCTGGTACCTTGACTCCGGCTGCTCCAAACATATGACCGGACAACGAGACACACTCACGGACTTTGTAGAAAAGTTCTGTGGGACGGTTAGATTTGGAAATGATCAGTTTTGTCCGATCAAAGGCTACAGAAGTCTCAAATATGACAAGATCACCATCCAAAAGGTCTTCTATGTTGATGGTCTTGGACACAATCTATTTAGCATTGGGCAATTGTGTGACAAAGGATTAGAAGTCAATTTCAAAGCCAATCGGTGCAGCATCAGATCCGGAGAAGGAAAAGAAATTTTAGCAGGAAACAGGAAAACAATTTTGTACTCCATTGATTTAGCCTCAATTAATCTGAAGAAAGATGTCTGATTATTATCAAAAGCTACATCTAAAACAGCATGGCTGTGGCATCGTCGCCTTTCACATCTGAACTTCAATGAGCTGACCAACCTAGCAAAAGGAGGGCTAGTTAAAGGGCTGCCGACACTCAAATTTCAAAAAGAGCAATTATGTGCGGCATGTGAAAAAGGAAAGATGACAAGAGCCACACACAAATCCAAAACAGAACACTCATCCACGAGAGCACTGGAATTATTGCATATGGATTTGTGTGGACCAATGAGAGTACAAAGCATAAATAAGAAACGATATGTATTGGTGATAGTTGATGACTATTCACGATACACGTGGGTTTTCTTCCTGAGATTCAAATCAGATGCAACCGAAGCGATCATCGACTTCATCCGGAAAATACAAGTAAAGTTGCAACTCACAATTCAAACAATCCGCTCAGACAACGGAACAGAGTTCAAGAACAAATCACTTGACTCATTCTTGAATTCAATAGGAATTACACATCAGTTTTCAGCTGCTAGAACTCCACAACAAAACGGTGTCGTTGAAAGAAGGAATCGGACACTTGTGGAATCAGCTAGGACGATGCTGGCATATTCCAATTTACCGTTGTTTTTGTGGGCAAAAGCAGTTGCAACAGCTTGTTTCACACAAAATCGTTCAATAATAAATAAGAGATTCGGAAAGACTCCTTATGAACTGATTAATAAACGAATACCTAATATTAAATTTTTCCATGTCTTTGGTTGCAGATGCTTTATTTTGAACGATAAAGACAATCTGGGAAAGTTTAATCAAAAGGCGGATGAAGGAATATTCATCGGGTATTCAAAGGAGTCGGTTGCTTTTCGAGTGTACAACAAAAGAACCAAGACAGTCAACGAGAGCGTAAATGTCAAATTCGATGAAGGAGTGGTAATGGCTTCTGAACATACCAGTTCAGGACCCGAACCTAACATGCAGACTTCATTGGAGTCCACTGAACAAAATGCTGAACATTCAGAATTACATAAGTTGTTTGAGAATTTTTATGAAGACTATTTTGAAAAGCCCAAAACTAATGTTCAAAATTTGGTGCCTGACAGGATTAATGAAGATCCAGTCATAGTCTCTGATCTTTCTCAACAACAAGGTTCAGAAGAAACTGGAGAAGCTTCAACAGCAAATGTACAGTCAACTACTGAGATTGTGCAACCAAATGAACCTCCACATTCTTCTGAAACCCCCGTTACTTTTGAACATTCAGAAGCTCCTACCTCAGATGTCCCACCTACAACATCTGCAGTAACTCCCGAACCATATCTGGATCTCAATCCCAATCAAGACCCAATAGAACCGTTTCCACATACAGTTAAGTGGACAAGAAATCACCCAATAGAGAACATCATTGGTGATCCATCTGCGTCAGTCAAAACCAGAAGGGCTACTATAAATGAATGCTTATTTTCAAATTTTTTGAGTAAGATTGAGCCCAAAAATGTAAAAGAAGCCCTTCTGGATGCTGATTGGATTGTGGCGATGCAAGAAGAACTCAACCAGTTCGAACGGTTAAAGGTCTGGAGACTTGTTGAGCGCCCAAAAGACAAATCCATAATAGGCACGAAATGGATCTTCAAGAACAAGAAAGATGAACATGGTGTCATTATTCGGAATAAAGCTCGTCTCGTGGCCAAAGGATACAGCCAACAAGAAGGAATTGATTATGATGAAATATTCGCACCAGTTGCACGAATTGAAGCTATAAGGATGTTTTTAGCTTTTGCCGCTCATAAAAATTTTACAGTATATCAAATGGATGTCAAAACTGCGTTTTTAAACGGGGAGTTAACAGATGAAGTATATACATATCAGCCGGAAGGGTTTACTGATCCTTCGAAACCTAATCATGTATATATTTTAGATAAGTCACTGTATGGCCTTAAACAAGCACCTCGTGCTTGGTATGATGCACTCTCAACATATCTGTTGAGATGTGGATTTACAAAAGGTGCAGTTGACACAACCCTGTTTATAAAACGTCAGGGGTCAGATATCATAGTTATACAGATATATGTAGATGATATAATATTTGGGTCTACAAATCCAGAATTTTGTAAGAAATTCGCATTTTTAATGTCCCAAAAATTTGAAATGAGCATGATGGGGGAAATAAATTTTTTCTTAGGATTACAAGTAAAACAATTAACTGATGGTATTTTTATCAATCAGTCAAAATATATACAAGACATGTTAAAGAAATTTAACATGGTCAATAGTACTCCTATGAAAACTCCCATGGCTCCGGATTCAAAATCAAAACTCGATGCGGACATCTCAGGGAAACCTGTAGATGTGACTCATTATCGAGGTATAATTGGGTCATTAATGTACTTAACAGCCAGTAGACCAGATATTATGTTTGCTACATGTGTCTGTGCTAGATATCAGGCAAATCCAAAAGAATCACACTTAACAGCTGCAAAACGAATTTTAAGATATCTCAAAGGAACTCCAAATCTTGGTTTGTGGTATCCTAGAGAGTCTTCATTTAATCTGACTGCTTTTTCTGACGCTGATCACGCAGGTGATAAGATGGACAGAAAGAGTACGTCAGGAGCAGTACAATTCTTAGGTGACAAACCCGTATGTTGGTCATCCAAGAAACAACATTGTGTTTCATTGTCTACAGCTGAAGCAGAGTACGTTGCTGTATCTTCCTGCTGTTCTCAGGTGTTGTGGATGAAGAGCCAACTGCGTGATTACGGGTTTACACCAAAGAAAATTCCAATATATTGTGATTCTCAGAGCGCAATAGCTATTGCATCAAATCCGGTGCAACATTCAAAAACGAAACACATTGACATTCGGTATCATTTCATAAAAGATCATGTAGAAAATGGAAATATAGAATTATATTTTGTACCTACTGAATATCAACTAGCTGATTTGTTTACCAAAGCGGTTTAATTTTTTGGTATACAAATTAGGTATGTTGAATCGTTAAGATTTAATAATTCAGTAGTTTCAAAATTATAATTTTAAAACTTTTCAATTTTTTAAGTGATTTTTATCTGATGTTAAATTCATGAATCATAAAAAGTTTATATTCTTTAGAATTTAACAAGATCTGGATTGTCATGTGCAGGGGGAGCAGAAAAGAAATTTATCTGATTTTGAATAAATCTGATAAAACTTATCTGTTATTTTGTAGGGGCAGCAGAACTGAGAAATTGAACATCCAGTTGAGGGGGAGCAACTTTCAGAAATTCAAGGGGGAGCAAATACGTTTTGTTAATATTTTTTAATATTTTTAATTTTTTTTTATGTGGTTTCAATTTTTTTTTTTGGTTTTTGTTGTTTTATGTGAAAAAAATTTTTCAGTGTGGATTTTTTTAAGTACATTTTAAAATTTTTTTTTTGTTTTGTTGTTGTTTTGTTTTGTTTTTGTGTGCTGTTAATATTTTTTTTGAAAATTCAAATTTTGATTTTTTTTAGTCACAATTTTTGATTGAAATCATTGGTATGTGGGCTAATGTGGTGTAGATGATGGGCCGAATATTTCAATTTTGAAAAATTCAAAATGGGCCGGGTAATATTTGAATATAAATTTGAATTTTCAAATTCAAATTTACTTTTTCGGAAATTCTAAAATCTTTCATCTTCTCCAAATAAAGGTTCCTTAACTTCAAAGAAAGCTCAAAACCCACAACCGACGTGTTTATTTCATCAAGATTGTGAGTAAAAGTTTGTTTTTCTTTATAATTTCAGTATGTATGTTTATATTTTCAGTGTATATGTTCGAAAGTGACCATCTGTTCTTATTTCTGTTGTTTTGTGTTCTTGACCGTTAATGGCAAATAATGTGATTTGCTCATGAAACTGAAATTAATTGTGTGATGTTGTTCGTATTGGTAGTTTGACTATGAATCTGAAGTTTCATAAGTCATTTTTACTTCACACAAACAGAATCATTGAATTTTTAATAAAACAGTTTCGAGTTCTTGAATAAATCTGAAATTTGAATTTTTAACAGCTTTAAAGTTGTTTTTGTTCAAGGTTCAGTAAAACAAATATGTTTAAAATACATTTTCGAAGGGGGTACAAGTTTTAAAACACTGAAAAAAGAAATCTGAAATTAAATTCATAAAATCAGTGTGTTTTAGACTTGTAGAAAAATAAAAAGACATTTCTCGAATAAAGCATTATTCGAGTTGCATTACAGAGTCATTCGAGTTGCATTGAAGAGTCATTCGAGTTGACTTAATAGTCATTCGAGTTGACTTAGAGTCATTCGAGTTGATTTAAGAGTCATTCGAGTTGCATTAAAGAGTCATTCGAGTTGACTTAAGAGTCATTCGAGTTGCATCATCACTCATTCGAGTTGATCCATATAGAACTCAGAGTTAATCGAGTTTAATACACATAACATTCGAGAAACTTTTGTCTTTCATGCGAGTTGACAAGCGTATGTGGAACACTTAGAGATTTTTCAGAACATAAGTATTGTCAAGACTTATTCGAGTTTAATGTGTATATCATTCGAGTTTTGTCAAGACTTATTCGAGTTTAATGTGTACATCATTCGAGTTTAGTACATAGCTTATTAGAGTTTAATGTGTACATCATTCGAGTTTTGCAGAGACTTATTCGAGTTTCATAGGTACTTTATTCGAGTTGTATATAGGTTTATTCGAGTTTCATAGGTACTTCATTCGAGTTGTATATAGGTTTATGCGAGTTTCATAGATACATCATTCGAGTTTGGATAGTGAGTTCAAGAGTGATTCGAGAAACTTGTAGTTTTAGTCGAGTTTCAACAGAAAATTTTTCTAAGTGTGGAATTTTTTTATGATTTAAGAAAAATGTCACATTTTTTAAGAAATTGTTATAAATTTGTGTTTTTCTAACATTGGTCTCTAAACGATTGACTCTGGAGTTCATTCAATAATTAACTATTATTGTCTGGAAACCCGATGCTTTAAAAAGAAAATCACAAGTTTTGACAATTTCTGATAAAATGTTACAATTTTTCTACATTTTTGAAAGGTGTCATTTGTGTACATGATCTGACTAACATGATGTTCTTGGTTTTTACAGGTGTTCAAATGGCATCCCCAGTACAATCCCAAAATTCAAATTCCTCTGATTCCCATTCATCATCAAACCATACCCTTGTAACAACCCCAGTTAGATCGACCTCAGTTGCCCGTTCATCACAAACAAACATTATCCCAGATAACCAGCTAGTAAAACCAAAACATTGCCTTCCTTTCCGTGATAATAACCATCGTCTAGATACCAAAGTTATTAAAGTAAGCCATCCTATCATTGTGGATATTTTGAAAGGCCATCCACTCGGGTATCTGCTACAATACAAACCGTCTATTCCTCAAGTGTATTTACAACAATTTTGGCACACTGTCAAATTTGTTCCTGCTGACGGAAATCATCACTTTAAAGTGACAATAGATCAGTTTAAGACGAAAATCACTCTAGCAAGACTGCGTCATAATCTATTTCTTCCGAGACGTATAGACACGGTAAATTTCCCAGAGTTGGCAGACTTTGTTTCTGATGAGGAGCTGGTACATGACTTGATCTGCTTGGGCTACTCAAAGCCACTTCCAAAAAGTTCAAAGTTTCACAGGAATGGTTTAAATGGAGAATGGTATACCCTATTTGGAATAATAAATAGGTGTATGACTTCAAAACATACCGGGATTGACAGATGCAGCATTCATTGCTTGAGATTATTTCATGGGATAGCATTCAACAAGCATTATGACTTTGCTCAGTGCATATGGGAAGATTTGAAAGAGATTGTGCTTGCAAAAACAACGAATAGAGCAAGGAAATTTGTGCCACTTCAGAGATTCATACAGATTCTTATCCGAGGGATCCTGCGTGCAAATGAAAATATTCCAAAGCGAGCTAATTCTCAGCGATGTCCGGACTATGTTATGATGAGCCTACACGAAGTGCCGGACTCCCCAAATGCAAACATAATGCCAATTCCAGAGTCGTTGCTCAAATATGCAAATCAAGAAAGTGAGAATGTGAGATTATATCGAATAGATCATGCTCCGATAGAGACCCAGGAACCGGGATCTCTTAGCCCAGGAGCTTTAAGGATAGAGGAACCTCAGCAAGGGGCTGAAGTTCAGGTTGCCCATTCTGAGAGTGAGGGAGAAGGTAGTATGAGGGATGGTGAAGAAGAAGCCGAAAAGTCAGATTCTGAGAGGACGTTGTCTGATATACAAGAAGAAGAGGGAGAAGGAGATGATGATGATGATGATGGTGATGATGGAGGTAATCATCATGAGGGAGGAGGGATGATGGTGGATATTGTACAAATTGCTGTAGAGAGTGTGAGGGAGACCATAACCCCAGAAAGCCGGGATTTAACCACGTCTACTGTTAGCTCTCCTATGAGAGTTAGCATTGAACAAGTCAGTATCCCACTGACGATTGCACACCCATCTATCCACTCAGTCTCCTCTCAACAGGAGACTGTTTCAATTGAACACAGGGTTGAACCACACAATCTATCCGTAAGTCACTTGGACTTAATGGATATTGAAACAAGTGCACAACTGCCCGTGTGTACGACTTCTTTGCAATCACAAAGTCTAGATCCTATACAGTTTAGGACACTTGAGTCAACTTCATTTGTTGAAGTGAGTGTGGTTGAACTTAGTGTTCCCACCGGAACACCCTCAGTAACGAAAGCATTTGTTGCTCCGTCACTTGAAGAGGGTGGAAGTCCAGTCAGAGAAACGACAATACCAACTCTGAGCACTGGCCACACAGAAGTTCTTTATACAAGTTCGACTGTTGTGTCAACTGGAAGTCTACGTGACCCAGTGGTGAATTTATCCCCTTTTGTTACAGAATCAACCTTGACAAGTGCGCTGAATGCAGCTGTGTCTGGTGTAAATTTGCATGTTTCTAATCAGTTAGCTGAGGTAATGGCTCAAATGACAAATATTCAAAAAATTTTAAAGGGAAAAGATGTTGCAGAGGAGTCTGCCAAGCAATCTGAGTCAAAGCAAGCTATAGAAGAGTTGAAGGAAGAGTTGAAGGATTTTGTTTTTGAGCAGTTTGATGAGATGCGAGAACGTATGATCAGCCTAGAAAACACTGTGGTAACCGCGTTGGGGAATCTTTCAGAAAGAGTAGCTGCAGTAGAAGAAACCTGCAAGGCTCAAGCTTCCTCATCAAAGAGGAAACATGATAAGCATGACGAAGACTCCGATGATGCTCCTCATGAGGGGGAGAAGAGGAGAAAGCTTGATGAACCGACGCCTGGAGTATTAATGATAACATATCCAGAAAAGGAGCCGGAAACTCAGGAGAAAGAAGTTGGGGGATCTAAAGAATCAGCTGGTGAACAGAGAGAGCTGGGATTGATTCTTTATGAAGATGTTCCAGTTCCTTTGAACACTCAGTCTGATATCTATCACTTTGTAGAGTATATTGATTCAGATGAAGACGTTCAAGAGAAAAATCAAGAATTGGGTATTCAAGGGACAGGAGAAGAGAGAGAAGAGTATATTGAAGTTTCTGAAGATGATGATATAATCACTTTGACAGATGTAGATTTTAGAGCTGAAAGAATCGAGGAGGAGGAAGTGTTAGTCGAGGAAATTATGAAAGATGTTGAATCAACACCAACGGTTGAAAAGCCTAAGGTGGTTGTACAAATTAAAGAAGAATTTGAAGAGTTTCCTGTTGAGAGCAGTGTGGCTCAAGAAACAGTGGTTTTGAATGAAGTTGAGGTGATGGATAGGTTTTTCAATGAATATGTGCTTGCTGATGAATCGAAGAAACAACACAGACTTAGATTTCAAGCACAACAAGTGGTACAGAGGGAGATTCAAGATATGTTAACTTTGTTGAATAAGGATGAGATAAGCATGAAGAAGGTGAAAAAGCTTGAACTTCCAAAGAACAGATCTGCAGAATTTATCAGAAAAAGAAACAAGATGCCGTATATTGAAGATATTCTGGAGAAACGGATCTTTTGCAAGAAGCAAGCTCCATGCTCATTTCACAAGTTATTCAGAGTCCTAGAGCCAAATATGCCTAATCTGGTTAACTATGCCAGTTTCCTGAGAAATAAGACACAAGAGGTTGAGAAGGTTAAGAGCAAATTCAGAATAGTGGACCTGGTGAAGATTGATAAAGAAAGATTTGTCAAGATTTTTTATCCAAAATTCACAGTCACTAGGTCAGATGGAAATACTTATGTGTTCACGGAAGCTGACATGTTCAACATGCACTTGGTCGATATTGAAGATCTTTTTGACGAACTGTGCAGAAATAAAAGAAATGAACACTGTAGATTTGTGTTAAAGACACTGTTTCACTTTATGGATACCAAATTGGTATTAATGTCAGTGCAAGATCTACAGATTGGGGTTGAAAGAGGCATGAGGAAGATAAATATGACTGCACCTCACAGAGATATTAAATTTGCTGGTGAGCTGAAAGAGTTTCAAGTGATCATAGTGAAGCATCCAGCAGTCATGTATAAAGATAGGAATAAGAAGTTGAGAGCAATGAGGAGTGTGGAGCTGAACAAGTTTTCTGATGGTACATTGATTAAAGTTTTAAGTGGATTGAAAGGTAAGCTTGCAGCAGACCAGAAAAGAAAGACAAAGAAAGGAGCCTTATCTGTCAACGACCGAAGACTCATGGTTGAGTTTATTTCAAAAATTGAATGGAGGCTTTCGGATCATAAAAGTATCAGAAGGTTTGAACAAAAGCTGGGCTTATCAGTTTAACTACTTTGCTATTTTCATCAAAGGGGGAGAATGTTAGAATGTGTTTTAATTGATGAAAAACAAAGTGTAGAGACTGTTTGTGTATTTTCTTAATAGTTTGTATAAATGTATAAATAGCAACTTTGACTTTCCAAATTAAGAGATCTGTCAGATTATCATTTTGTACGCATTAGAATTAGAGAGAGAAGCTATGTACAAGAATATTCCTGATCATCATTTTGTAATCATCAAGTTCATCAATCTAATCATTCGGTCAGTATTGATTACGTTTATTGTTTTTATTAATTGCATATTGTTGATTGAATTGGTAGAAACTACATTTCACAAATTATGTGCCTTTATGAGAATTCAAATGTCAAGACCACCCCTTACAGGGCAGTCTTGCCGACTAGATCACAAGGAGCAATACAACATCAATAAAAACTAATATAGAATTAATAAAGTGTGGAGTTAAGTCATTACAGAATTTAGGAATAGATTACAACAAGTTTTAAACAAAACTACAAAAGGGCATAAGGACACTAATCTAGTACATAACCACAAAACATGTCACTGCTTCTACCCAAACCACCACCATAATCATCGTTATTCGATACCAATTGCAGGTTCAGTAGTGGTCTAATGACTTCAACTTCGGGCTTGCAGTAGTTAATGACTTGGTTCAGCTGGACCTTTTCCTTTGATTAAACCTGTAAAAAGATTCAACAACAACTGTAAGCGTTTGGCTTAGTTAGATTATAGATTTAACAGTTAACATGCAATGACAATTTAAGCGGAGACTTGACTTTGAATTTTGACTTTAATCTCTGACTTTGACTTTAAGCGCGATTTTTCAAGGCTGTCGCTATCATCCAGACAGTGTGAGACATAGGACTTAAGATCGGATGATGTTTAATCTCATGCACACGCTTTTAATTGTGGGGATTAGCCACATACTGGGCTAGCTACCAGTAAGACAACGTGGGCGAACATCATAGTAGACTTAATCATAAACTGGCATAGACTTACTCATACTTGAATTGTGTGGAAGCATATGAAGGGCATAGATAAGAAAGCAAATGACTAAAAGCATTCAAAGTAATGAATCAAGATAGCAACAACAATATATATCCAAGATTCAGACTGTAAAGACATGTGTGCATGATGATATATTAAAAGCTATCATGATTCACAGGACACCACCGTACCAAGGTGTGCACAGGTCACATTCTAGCTGGGCATATTTGTAACAACCCAGCTTTTATCTGAACCTTAATTTCTGTATTTGATCCAAATAATGTAAATTTTATTACATTATCTGTTTGTAATTTAATGAAGTATGAAATTATTTATTAAAGTATATTGATTTTATAAATTAGTTAAATGATACAAATTAGTAAATGATAAAAATTAAAAAGATGTATTATACAAAAGTATAGGGGGTTAATTTCACAAATGAGCTAAGTGGATATAAAAAGAATCAAAAATGAACATTTAAATGCTCATAAATCACAATTAAGATTTTGAAGCTTTCTCTCTCTTCTCTCACTCTAACCTACGGCAACCTTTACAAGAATTCATCAAAAAGTCATAAATTGCTCCATTTAATGAAGAATTGAAGTCAAGAACAAGATATAAACATCATCAAGCATCATCAATCTACAAGATTTTGAGGTAATTTTGATTTAAAATTCGAAGTTTTATGAGATTTAGTTCGGTTTTGATAAAAACCGAAACCTAAGATTATAATTTGAGATTTGTTGGTTGCATGTATGAATTTTTAGTAGATTATGATAAATCTAAGTTATTAGATGTAATAGAAACTAAATTCGTGGGTTGGATCAACTTAGTAATGAGGAAATCGGAATTTTGATAAACAATGTGTTCTTGACAAAGATATATAAGTTGGATGATCTTGATGAAATTATGATGTTTTTGATAGGGAAAATTATATAAAATCAACCCAATAATGATAATATAACATTATTTTAAGTTGCATGTTAATAGAAATAACTTTTTTGTAAATTTTATGAAAAACCCGTATGCATAAAGTTAAGAACATGAAGAAAAAATCTGGGAAATTAAGGAGATGTAGGATCCGAATTCGGTTGAACCGAATTCGGATGAAGCCCCATTTCGGACCCACCCTAAATTCGGGTGCCAATTCGGATGGCTGTTTCGGATCTTGTTTGGTCCGAAATTCAGTTGTCCAAATTCGGATGATCCTAAATTCGGTCCCCATGTTTCAATTCGGTTGAAAGGTGGTTCGAACTCGGATGACCCGAGTTCGGATGGTGTAATCCGGTTGACCCATTTCGGATATGCCCGAATCCGGGTGCTTGATCCGGATTGGTCCGAATTTAATGGATCCGAATCCGAGCCACTTATTTTGATATTTTAAAATAAATACTATTCTATAAATACAAGAACCATGAATTATGAATTTAATGATTAAAGATTTATAAAGCATATATATATATATATATATATATATATATATATATATATATATATATATATATATATATATATATAGAATCAGGTTCATCAGCGTACCTATGAGATTCCAGCGTACCCAGCGTACCCTAATGTGAATGATCATTCACATATATTTTTTTTGAATAATAATGTATAAGACAACATTATAAGACTTTTTTTCAAAAGGAGCAACATCATAAATCTTATGAATGATAAAAAAAGATCATGTGAATGGTCATTCACACCATTCACATTGTGTGAAATGACCATTCACATGGATGACCATTCACATAAATATGCATTGAGCATTCACATAAGTTTTAAGGACACAGAAAGTGCGAATGTATGTGAAATTCATATATCATGTGTATAACATTAATTTAAACATGGTTATGAGAAAAAAAATTAAAAAAAAGTTTTTTAAGGTTGGTACCTTCGGGTGCACTTGATTTCGAGAGGTACTTTTTTGAACCTGACTCTATATATATATATATATATATATATATATATATATATATATATATATATATATATATATATATATATATATATATATATATATATATATATATATCTTTTAAAGATTTAAAGAAACAAAGAAAAGGAACTAATTAATTATTGATGAGTTATCAGTAATCAGATCAGATGAAATAATGATTTATAAGCTAAAAGCTAATGATATGATACGATAATTATTCTGGACAGGTTCAGTTAAATCCTGAACACAGATTTAAAGATATTGAAAGTGGGTCACTGATTAGAAAAGAAAAGCCAGAGATCAGATAGATCAAGATTAAAGATAAATCCTGGGATAACTCAGGTGGTGGATTATAAATCTGCTTGATAAAGACTACAGAAACTGTGAGTTATAGATATTCAGTTTTGCATGCTAGACTTCCGGTTGAGATATATTGTTGATGATAGATTATTTGACATTCATGAATGCTCAGCTGGATTGTGACCTGTGCACACCATGGTTCGGTGATGCCCTGTGGATCATGATAGCTATTTGACTTATCATTTCGCATGACATTGTACTTATAATTCATTTCAGATATTGTTTTGAGTTTATTGCTATCATGACCTTGATGACTTATGCTTTCATTATTACTCGCATCTTTGACATATTGATTCAGCTTAGCATGATTAGCTTTGTCGGTCTATTGTTCTAGACCTAGCTATGTCACCAGTTCTATTGAACTTGGTATTGATACTCTGATGTTCCCCCATGAAGACCGATGGTAGCTAGCCCAGCATGAGTGGATAGCTTCCACTAAAAGCGTGAGCGTGGGCTGAACATCATCCAATTCTATGAATTCTATGTCTCAATCATGAGTGGCTGTAGCGGCAGTCCAGACATATCACGCTTTGACCCATGATCCGCTTGATTAATGCATGTAATCTGAAAATCTATATTCTCACTAAGCTTTGCTTACAGTTGCTATTTGACCTTTTTACAGGAAAAGATAAAGGAAAGTCACCTGCCGGACCTAGTTCTTAGGTCTTACAAGATCAAGATTGAAGTTTTCTATAGACCACTACTCAACAAAACCCTTCGGTACTGATTGGCAGATGATAATTGTGGTGGTCTGGGTAGATTTGATTTGATTGTATGATGACATAAATTAGATTAGTCTGGTACCCTTTATAAGTTTAATTTGAAAATTGTAATCTGAACTAAAATTGTATTAAACTTATCCTAATGTTTGTACTTGTAATCTGAAATTCCACAACTTAAATTACTCTATCTTAGTTATGATTGATATCGTGTTGCAAGATGTGGGACCTAGACTCTGAGGACTGTCCTGTAAGGGGAGGTCTTCACAGGATGGTATCAGAGACCATAGTTTGAGTGAATCAAGTATTACGTGAGTAATACTTGGTCTCAAACTGAAGCAATACATATGTATCAATCATTTAGGTGGTTTGAACTGAGATAGGATGTACAAACTATTAGGATGGGAAAAAGGGTACATAGATCTAAGTCTATAAACTGATAGTTGAATGATTTTAAATTTCAGTAAAGATGTCAGGATCAGGTGACACTCCCAACAACATGACCCCACAGCAAATGTTTGAAATGATGCAACAACTATTAGCCCAACATACTGAACAACAAAACAAGAATATGCAAGAACAGCTTCAGGCTAGAGATGAGGCCGAAGCAAAAAGACGTGCTGACAAAAAGAATAACAGAAAAGATAAACAAATCCAGAATAATGAATCTGATCCTGATAACTCTACCCCGAATGTCCAAATTGAGCAGCCGAAAGGCTGTAAATTCAAGGATTTTAAAGCCAGCGGTGCCCTTAACTTCGAGGGTACAGTCAACCCAATCCAGGCGATGGATTGGATAAGCCATACTGAAGAAATCTTCAGAATCTCCGATTGCTTGGAGTCAAAGAAAGTGAGTTATGCATCTGCTCTGTTCGTGGGTGCTGCCCGTGCCTGGTGGAAGACCCAGAGAAGTATTTATGGTGAGGAGGTCATCCAGACTCTAGAATGGGACCAGTTTCTTGAAATGTTCAACGCAAAGTATTGTCCTGCTGACCAACAAGACAAGATGGAGGTGCAACTGATGCAGTTAACCCAAGGCACTAAGACTATAGACGAGTATGAGCATGAATTCTCACGGCTCTGTGGATATTCTTCATATCAGGTAGCTACTGAAGAAAGAAAGATGAACCGATTTCGTGGAGGACTTAACCCGAGATATCGACACCCAATGAGCGCGATAAAGTATAATTCTTATCTCGAAATGGTTGAAGCGGCAAGGCAGATTGAGAGGGGATATTTAGAGTACGGCGATCAACTCTACGCTCCATCAACGAACCAGACATGTCCTTCTCCTCCAAAGAAGCAAAGATTCGGCAGATTTTTCAAGCCAAACAAGTCTCAGTCCCAGCAATCCCAGCAATCTCAGCAGTACAGTTCGCCGCAAAAAGCTCAAGCTTATTCGCTTACAAATGAACCACGATTCTGCAAGAGATGCAGAAAATCGCATATGGGATTGTGTAATCCAGACGACGTCACGTGTTATGTTTGTAGCAGAATCAGCCATAGTAGAGAAGAGTGCCCCCAACGAGGCCTTGGTTGTGCTAAATGCGGAAAGCGTGGACACTTCATGTATCAGTGCCACAGTGGACAACGAGGTCAATCACAGTCATCAGCTGGAGGTTCTACAATGAAAAGCTCAGCTGCAACTCCAACTGTTAGGACCCGCGCCTTCCAAATAACGGCAGAGGAAGCGAAAGAAACCCCGGATGTGGTTACCGGTACGTTTTTACTAAATTCAATACCTGCGCGTGTGTTATTCGAATCCGGTGCAAGCCGTTCATACATCTCGACTACTTTTGCGCAAAGATTATCTAAGTTTCCTTCGAAGCTTCCTGTTATACTCGATATAGAGACAACCAGTAACAATTATGTTATGGCTGATTCCATTTACCGAAATTGCACATTACTTGTCAATCACGTTGTGTTCAACCTCGACCTTATCCCGATTCCGTTAAAAGAGTTTGACGTCATCATCGGCATGGACTGGTTAACGAACAACGAGGCTACTATTGTTTGCAACCGCCGAATCATTCGAATCAAGACTTCAGACGGCCGAGTGTTAGAGATCAAAGGCGACAAGCGTAAAGGTGCTCATTGTTTTATATCGGTTGAGAAAGCGCGTAAGTATCTATCTAAGGGTCACGAATCTTATCTTTGTTATGTCTCGTCTGAATCCACCTCGGAAGCCAACAAGAAATCTGTATCTGATATTCCGATCGTCTGTGAGTTCCCAGACGTATTCCCTGATGACATTTCTGGAGTGCCACCGGAACGACAAGTTGAATTCGGGATTGACTTAGTTCCTGGTGCGGCTCCCATCGCTAAAGCCCCCTACAGACATGCTCCTGCAAAAATGCAGAAAATGTCAAAGCAATTGCAAGATCTGTTAGAGAAGGGATTTATCCGACCGAGTTCATCTCCGTGGGGTGCACCTGTCTTATTCGTTAAAAAGAAAGACGGAACTCTCCGAATGTGCATCGACTATCGTGAGTTGAAAAAAGTCACAATCAAAAATAAGTATCCTCTGCCCAGAATTGATGATCTATTTGATTAGCTACAAGGAGCCAGCTACTTCTCAAAAATCGATCTTCGTTCTGGGTATCATCAGCTGAAAGTTAAAGATGAGGATATTCCAAAGACATCCTGTTGGGAAATAGTTTAAGTATGTTCAAACTGTTAGTTAGACTTCTCAGACTGTTAGTAGAGTTTATATGTAAATCCAAAGTTCATGCTGCTAGTTGAAGAAACTCGAGCTGCCAGTGTAAAAGTTCAAGCTGCCAGAGCAAATCAACTCAAGCTGCTCTGTTCATGTTGTTAAGTGATTCAAGCTGCTCAACAGTTTCATAAACAGAAAGTGCTGATTTTCAGGAAAATATATCTACATGAAGATTCCAGCATATCTACTATCAGAGAAGTCATTGTTCGTCAAGGAAACATATCAAGAAGCAATATAAATACATAGAATAGGTCTTTCTATTGTATAGGAGTTTTGTGCATATTTTGAGTCTATAATTGCTTTATTGATTGAGTTTTCATAAGCCTCTAAGGTTGTAAAACCCTAAGAACAGTCTGTGTTCTTCGTCTAACCAAACAGATTAGAGGTGATTGTAATCATTGAATTCAGCAATATAAACAGTCTTGATTACTTCTTGTGTGTTTATTCATTATTAATTCTGAAAGTTTTTGTTAAAATAATTAAGTGTTATTCCGCAAACTTCTTGATTAAACTTTGATTCAAAGCAAGATTATTGATTTATACTCTGATAAATTCAAATCAGTTAGTCTTGGTTATTCAGTTTCAGATCCTGACAAGTGGTATCAGAGCCACAGGTCGTTCTTTGTTTTTCAAAGTCGAAAACTTTCTTTTAAATTTTTAATTGTTTTGCAATGGAATTTGAAAATAGCAGCAGTGGATCTGGGCAAGGACTCAAAGTGCCTATGCTCAAGCCCACTGAGTTTGAGATGTGGAAACTCAGGATTCAACAGCATATCCAATTCATTGATTATGCCATATGGGAAGCTGTTGAACTTCCTCCTGTAGTTGATCCAGAACTTGATGATGAGGGAAAACCAGTCAAAACTCCTCCAAAAACTGAACTTGAAAGGAAGGCTAGAATGAATGAAGTGAAAGCACTTACACTTTTACAAATAGCCATTCCTAATGCTTATCAACATCAGTTCAAAAAGTTTTATACTGCTCATTCTCTTTGGAATGCCTTAGAGAAAAGGTTTGCTGGTAATGCCAGTACCAAGAGAAATCAAAAGGATCTCTTGAAACAGCAGTATGAGAACTTTTCTGGTGGCAAGAATGAAAACCTTACTCAAATTTTTGACAGGTTCAACAAACTGATAAGTGAACTGGAAAGTGCAAAAGTCAATCTGGATCAAGATGAAGTCAACAGAAAGTTTCTCAGATCTCTTGGAGAAGAATGGACAGTCTATGCTGCACAATGGAGAACAAAAGACACTCTTGATGAGATAGAACTAGATGATCTGTATAACAGTCTAAGAGTGTTTGAGACTGAGATTGATGCTAAAAAGAGATCCTTTCCTTATAATCACAATACTGCTCTTCTGTCTTCTGAAAAATCTAATAAATGTGATTCTTTTTCAGGTGGTGATGGCAGCTCTGCTGAAACTCACTATGAGGCTTTTGTTGCCAATGATGGATTATTTGCTCTAAATGTTGAAGACTTGGAACAAATTCATCCAAATGATCTTGAAGAGATGGATTTAAAGTGGCAACATGCAATGCTGACCATGAGGGCCAAAAGATTTCTTAAAAGAACTGGAAGGACCAACTTTCAAGCCAGAACAGAAGGCAAACCAGCTTTTGATAAATCAAAAGTGGAATGCTATAAATGCCATAAGCTTGGTCACTTTGCCATAGAATGCAGATCTCAAGATCAACAGCCATCAAGGACTTCATAGCCCAATCAGACATCATCATCAACAGCACTTGTCTCTCAAGAAGACAATGTGTTTGACTGGAGTGATCAGACAGAGGAAGAATTTCAAAATCAAGCTCTAATGGCAGAAACATCAAATGTCTCCTCCACTGAACTACCATCTGAGGTAAATTCTAAACTCTGCTCTCAATCATGCAAAAATATGGTTAAAAAGTACAGAGATCATAATGAGAGCATGTGCAAAACTCTAGCTAAGATGGAAGAAAGGAGATATGAATATATGCAAGCCATAGAAGATCTGGAAAAACAGATCAATGATTATAAGGATAATGAGATTCAAATGGGATATGATAGAACCTATCATGAGTGGGAGAAAAAGGAGCTAATTAAGAAAATAGAATCTCTGAATAAAAAGGTAGAAGAGACTGAACAAAAGGTGTTAGAGGCTAATAAGAAACTAGAATCTGTTAACATAGATCTAGGAAACTTTAAGTTAGCAAATCAAAAGCTGGAACACCTTATGGAAGTTCAATTTAAAGATAGAGTAAAATCTCAGGTTAATCCCAAAGAAGGAATAGGATACAGAGCTACTCCACCTCCATACAACAACAAGTACATTCATCCAATGAGTGAGGTTGTTGATAGACTTGTCAATGAACCACTAGATGAGTCTATGACTATTGTAGATCCTATCCTTGATAACAGTCTTGAATCAAAGGAAGATAAGATTCACAATAAAGACTGTGACACAATGAGTGCACCCATAGAGGTCCAAGCTCCCAGTAAGAAAGGAAAAGAGAAGATGAGTGTCTGCAATGCTACTCCACAAGTTTCTGTACATTCTAACTGTAACACTGCATCTTCATCAAAAGGAATTAAAAGAGGTAAAACTGTTTCTGTCTGCACATGCCAAAAGCATGGTGTTCAAAAGTTTCCTAAACAACAGCAGGTAAGAGGAAATCAGAGAAACAAAAACCAGAAATTGACAGAAAAGTCTGGTTCTCCAATTCAAACTGTCAAAAGGTGTTTTCACTGTGGAAGGAAGAACCACTTAGCCAAGTATTGTTTTTATAAACCAGCTGTTGCAAAACAGACTGTGAAACACACAAAATCAAATCCTATTCAGGCAAAACACTCAAAGGTGAAACCTTCCACATCAGTTCCAAAGAAAACAGTTGATCACAGGTTTTCAAAAGTTAATAAAAAACAGTCCACACATCAAAAACAAGTTTTGGAAAAGCCTAAATCAAGTTTTAAACAAATATGGTGTGTCAAGGACAAATCTTCAGCTCAAACTGCTAATGCAAAAGATCAGACTGCTAAGTCAAAATCTGAAGTTGTTAGTGCAAAAACTGAAGCTGTTAGCACTACAAACACAGATCAAGCTGCTGAGCATCAATCTGGAACTGCTAGTGAACCATCTGAGACTGTTAGAAGAAAAGATGATCAAAATAGTTGGATACCTCATATAATCACCAAATACTCTCCAAAGACTCCATCAGTAGATCTCACTAAATATAAGAAGTCAAAAACAGTATTTAGTTATGTCAATGCACAAGGCCAACCCAAAACCAATTTGGTTTGGGTTTACTCCACTACTGACTAAGCTGTTATTTGTGCAGGGCAACCACAGGTCTCCTCATAGAACAAGATGGCATTTGGACAGTGGATGCTCTAGGCACATGACAGGCAATTCTGAGTGCTTGTCAAATTTCAAAGGTTTTGATGGAGGTTTTGTTGCATTTGGTGGCAACTCAAAAGGAGGTAAGGTTACAGGTAAAGGTACTGTTAATGCAGGCAACATGACATTCCATGATGTTTTGTATGTTGAACAGCTTAAGTACAATTTATTAAGTGTCTCTCAAATCTGTGACAAACAAAACATTGTTCTGTTCACAGATTCTGAGTGCATTGTTCTTTCAAAAGATTTCAAAGTTCCTGAAAATCTTGTTTTACTAAGAACACCAAGAAAGGACAATGTCTACTGTCTGAACACAGATCTTTTATCTAAATCAAATACTTTAAGCTGTTTGATATCCAAAGCATCATCCAATGAGTCTGCTCTTTGGCATTGAAGGATGTGTCACATGAACTTCAAGTCCATGAATGTTTTAGTCAAAAAGAATCTGGTAAGAGGCTTACCACAAAAGGAGTTCATCTGTGATGATCATTGTGTAGCATGCCTTAAAGGTAAGCAACACAAAACTTCTCATAAGGCCAAAGAAGTAAATTCAATCTCATCTGTTCTTCAGCTGCTTCATATGGATCTATTTGGTCCAACATCTGTTTTGAGTTTGAATAAAAGGGCTTACTGTTTAGTTATTGTTGATGATTTCACCAGATTTACTTGGGTTTACTTTCTTAGGTCCAAAGATGAAACTGCTGAACTAGTTAAGTCTTTTATCCTTAAGATAGAAAACCAATCCAACTCCAAAGTTAAGGTGATAAGATCAGACAATGGAACTGAATTTAAAAATCACATTCTAAACAGTTTCTGTGAGTCCAAAGGCATTGCTAGACAATATAGTGCACCAAGAACACCACAGCAAAATGGTGTAGCTGAAAGAAAGAATAGAACATTAATTGAGGCTGCTAGAACAATGTTAGCTGATTCAAATCTGCCAATGACTTTCTGGGCAGAAGCTGTTAATACAGCCTGTTATGTTCTGAATAGGGTTCAGGTTGTCCAATCACAAGGAAAAACTCCCTATGAGTTATTCCATAACAGAATTCCCCTAATAGCTTTCTTCAAGCCTTTTGGATGCCCATGTACTATCCTTCACACTAAGACTCACTTAGGGAAGTTTGAAAGTAAGGCTGAAGAAGGATTCTTTGTAGGATACTCAAATCAAAGCAAAGCCTATAGAGTATATAACCGTGTGTCTAAAACCATTGAAGAAAGTGCCAATGTTGAATTTAATGAAAATACTGCTAATATCAAAGGCACTGGTCCTGATTGGTTGTTTGATTTAGATTCACTAACAAATTCTCTGAGCTTTGTTGAGTATACTGCAGAAGCTGATGCATACAGGGTTGAAGCTGCCAACACAAATTCTCATGCTGCCAACACAAATTCTCATGCTGTCAATACAAATTCTCAAGCTGTTGGCACAAAGTTTCAGACTGCTGCAAATTCAACAAGTTGGGATGATTACACCACTCTACCACTTCTGTCTTGTGATCCTCCAGGGGTCCTGAATGCTCAACATAATACAAATTCAGATACTGGAGTACCACTCCCAAGTCCTGAGAGAACAGCTCCATCACAAAGGGAAACAGTCCCAGATTCAAGTCAAGCTGTTCCTGAAGCTGATCCACTCACTGGTCCTGATGGAGATGATACAAACCTTGGATCCTCTTTTCAGACAGAGAGAGAGCCTACACTAAGGGTTCACAAGTATCATCCTCTCAATCAAATACTGGGTGATCCAAGCACTCCTGTACAAACAAGGAAAATGGTTCAAAATGAGACTGCTGCTGCTGAACAAACAGTTCCTGAATTCAGCCTAACTGCCTTTGAGAATGCCTGTTTCATGTCTCAACTAGAACCTAAAAAGGCATCAGAAGCATTAAAAGATTCATCCTGGATTGAGGCTATGCAAGAAGAGCTTCTACAGTTCAAAATTCAGAATGTATGGACTCTGGTGGATCTTCATAAAGGTAAGAGAGCAATTGGTACAAGATGGGTGTTCAGAAACAAGAAAGATGAGAGAGGGATAGTCATCAAGAACAAAGCAAGACTAGTAGCACAAGGGTACACTCAAGAAGAAGGCATAGATTATGATGATGTATTTGCTCCAGTAGCAAGAATTGAAGCCATCAGACTATTTTTGGCCTATGCAAGCTTCAAAGGATTTAAAGTGTATCAAATGGATGTCAAGTCTGCTTTTCTGTATGGGACAATTGAAGAGGAGGTCTATGTGTGTCAACCTCCTGGTTTTGAGGACTACAAGTATCCAGACAGGGTCTATAAGCTAGACAAGGCTCTCTATGGTCTCCATCAAGCCCCCAGAGCATGGTATGACACTCTGTCATCATACCTTCTACAGAATGGGTTCAAGAGAGGCACTCTGGATAAAACATTTTTCACTAAGTCCATCAAATCTGAGATTCTGCTTGTCCAAATCTATGTTGATGACATCATCTTTGGCTCAACCAATGATTGTTTGTGCAAAGAGTTTGAGGCTTTAATGCACAAAAAGTTCCAAATGAGCTCAATGGGAGAACTCACTTTCTTTCTAGGATTACAAGTCAAGCAGAAGCCTACTGGTCTCTTCATAAGCCAATCAAAGTATGTGAAAGACATACTGGACAAGTTTGGGTATCAAGACACCAAAGTTGCAAGCACTCCAATGGATCCTCACAAGCAGCTTCATACAGACAAAGATGGCATAGATGTGGATATTCATTTGTACAGATCTCTTATAGGATCTCTTATGTATCTAACATCTTCCAGACCTGATATCATGTTTGTTGTCTGTGTGTGTGCTAGATTTCAATGCTCTCCAAAGGACTCTCACTTGGTTGCTGTTAAGAGAATCTTTAGATACCTTAAAGGCCAACCACACTTAGGCCTATGGTATCCTAAAGACTCTCCCCTTGTATTAACTGCTTATTCTGACAGTGACTATGGTGGATGCAACATTGACAGGAAATCCACAACTGGTGGATGTCAATACTTAGGAGCAAGATTGGTCTCATGGCAATGCAAAAAGCAGACAACTGTGTCCACATCATCCACTGAAGCAGAATATGTAGCAGCTGCAAGCTGCTGCTCCCAGGTAATGTGGATTCAAAATCAGCTAAGAGACTATGGTATAAATTTCTTATCCACTCCCATCTATATTGACAATTCAAGTGCAATCAGCATTGTGCAAAACCCAGTGAAATTCCCAAAAACCAAGCATATAGAAATCAGATTTCACTTTATCAGAGATTGTAATGAAAAGAAGTTAATCCAAGTTACCAAAATACATACAGATGATCAGTTAGCTGATCTATTTACAAAACCTTTTGATGTAGGAAGGTTCACTTTCCTAGTTTCAAATATTGGTATGGTAAACATGGATTAATTGGTTTTCGTTATTATTTACTCAGTATGCTTATTTAAGGGGAAGACACTGTTTCATTAAAAAGATGCATAATTTTTCAACTAACAGCATGAGTATTTTCTCAAGCTGCTAGTTCATTTTCTCGGACTGCTAGTTATTCACTTGATCTGTCAAAGTGTGCAGGGTATTTAGGTAATTCTTTAATGTGTGTGCGCGGGACCCAACCTTTTCAAAACCTTTAAAGGTCCCAGTTTCGTTCAGTTGTAACTACCAGTTACAAAATTTCTTCCACGGCCTTCTTTTCCCTCTGAACGATTCTCACACACGTCTTTGCAAACCCTAAACCCTTCGTTTGATCATCAATGGAGTTTGTTAAGGAACACAACTGTCTTCCCTACTCGCTAAAACACTCAGACCTTCAACCATTCCATGACATGATGGACTTTCTTCGACACTCCCATATCCATCATGCACTCCATATAAACCCCACCATTTACATATCGCATATCGAACAGTTCTGGCACCATGCCACTGTTCAATCCATCAATGGAATTCCTTCTATACTATCAAAGATTGATGGCACTCCCATCACCATTACTGAGGAATCCATTCGGAGCCACTTGCATCTTCAAGATGCCACAGGTATAACTGACCTAACTCTTGATGCTTTACATACAGGTCTTTTTAATATAGGTTATAGGGGTCCTGCTGATTCTTTTACTTTCTTAAAAGCCCATTTTTCTCCTAAATGGAAATTTCTTGTACATATTATTCAGCAATGCATGAGCCCCAAAAGAACTGGTTGGTCTGAATTTTCCTCTAACATTGCCACTGCCTTAGTGTGCTTTTCAACAGGCCAACGGTTCAATTTTTCTAACATGATTTTTCAGGGGATGTTAAGGCATCATTCCCTAAAGAGTGGGAAATTTTTAATGTATCCCAGATTTTTGGCAGAAATCATTGCACACACTTGCACCACTTCTCATTCACACAAACGGATACATGTTTCCCACAGGCACTCACTATCCTCTATAAAGAGACTTTTGAAACATAGTGCCAATTTTTTGAGTGTTGATGTTCCATTGCCTTCTGCAATGATGAACATCATTCCACAAAACAGAGGAGAGGGTCCTGAGCAGGCTCAGCCTATCATCACTGCTACACCCCCAGGACCCCAACCCCCTCCTCATGATACACAAATTCCTTCTGATCCTTTTGAACAGCCAACTCGCCCACTAAAATTTCTATACAAAAGGAAAAGGGGACCAGGAGCTCCTTCCTCCTCCTCCCATAGACAAGAGCCATATATCCCTGTGCAGGAGGACACTTCTGCACAGAATATCCAAAGGGAACCAATTGAGGAAACTCCCATCCTCACTCAGGAGGTGAACATCTCTTCAGAGATTGTTCATATGGGTTCTGTGGCTGGCACTACTGATGTTTCTGCAAAAGAGGCACAGGCCAGTGCCAACATCTCTAAGACCACACCCATGGCAACAGCCAGTGTGCAAACACAAGCTGGAAGTCCCCAGAACCAAGAACAGAGGGGCCCAGAAGTTTCTACTTCTAGTATTAATGTCAGTGATAGATCACAAGCACCTCAGGTGTTTTCTGATCTTGAGACTAGTCTGCAACTCATGCTCTTGACGGATCCCAAGCTGAAACCTGTTGTAGCCATGTTGGAATATCAAATGTCCATCATTGCTGCACAGGGGGCTCAAATTTTTGCACTCAAGCAGGCAGAGGCGGCTCAGAATAAAAGAATGGATTATCTTCACAAAGGTTTCACCCTCTGTGGAAATAAAATCATGAAATTAGAGCAGATGATTCAAACCCAAGGGGCAAAGGTTGTAGGTCCTTCTGACCAAACCAATGCTTCCAAAAAGGGGGAGAATCAGGAGGTTCCCAAATCAGTCCAAGCAGCTCCAACAACATCAGTCCAAGCAGCTCCAACAACATCAGTCCAAGCAGCATCAACAGTTCCATTTTCTAGGCTAGCAGTCCCAACAGCTTCTCAAGCTGTTAGCCTAGAAACTCAAGCTGCTGCCCCAAAAGCAACTGGAGTTGTTCTAAGGGAAAGAGTTCAAGCTCCATCAAGTACAGTCCAAGCAACATCCTCTTCTGCAAAAGACAAGGGCAAGAGCATCCTTATTGAATCTCCAAAGCACAAATTCTCCTCCAAAGAAGCCCAGATTGCCTTTGATGCTGAAGTTGCCAAGAAATTGGCAGAAGAAATGGACAAAGAATTAGATCAGCAAGCCCAGCCCCCAATAGATGATGATGAGACATTAGGTGATTACCTAAAGGGGTTTGTGGGCAAACAAGGCGAAAAGAAGAGAAAGATGCCAACAGGGCACTCCAAGGCTGAGCACAGAAGATTTCTAATCAATTTTGCCTTTGCAGCAGGTATTCCAAAGAAAATGGCTCAGTCCATGACTAGTGAAAAGCTGCAGGAGATACATGACAAAGAAATGGAGAAAAGAAAGAAAACAAAAGTCTCCCTAGAAGTTCAACCATCCCAAGAAGTCCAACCATCAAAGAAATCAGTCCAAACTGAAGCTGCTGCAAGTGCACCTGCTCCCACTGATCAAGCTGTTACTCCTTCATCTGATCCATCATCAGAAGCAAAGTTGCATCAGGTTAAGAGGGTGCTATTTGAGCAACAACTGCAAAAGGCAATGGAGATAGAGAAGCTGATTGATCAGCATGATTTTACAAAGCCTTTGGTTAATTACTGGTATGCCAAGTCACTGGATGAAAGAGATTTAAGAGTCAAGTTTGTAATAAGAAGAGAGTCTGGACCAGAAGAAGAGTTTGATACATTTTGGCAAATGGTTCAGAAGTTGACCAGGGATGAGCTAATAAAGATGTACAACATAGGGTCTGTTACACAAGTTAGATCTGCTCTACCACAAATGAAGCAACTTATCAGAGATCTAAATTCAGTTGTTGACCCTGAATTTGCAAGAAAAGAGATAGAAGATGCTGAGAAGAAAGGGAAAAAGATCAAGCAAGTTGATCTATTTGTCAAGTCAAGGACATACAGAATTAAATTCACAGATGGGTCTGGTATATTCTTCAATCTCGAGTTTTATAATTTTTCAAAAGATATGCTGCTCTAGATAAAATCTGTTAGGATATCTTGTGATAGAGAAGAGATGAAGAGAGAATTTTTGAAGGCTGTAGATCAGAAACTTGCACAGTTATAAGTTTTTGAAAGCCTTGGTTTGTAAATAGCAGTTTACTTATTCATTTCCATTTTTTTTGTATAGAACTTAAAGTCTTGTGTAAAGAATTTAAGTTAGGAGGAGATTGTTGGGAAATAGTTTAAGTATGTTCAAACTGTTAGTTAGACTTCTCAGACTGTTAGTAGAGTTTATATGTAAATCCAAAGTTCATGCTGCTAGTTGAAGAAACTCGAGCTGCCAGTGTAAAAGTTCAAGCTGCCAGAGCAAATCAACTCAAGCTGCTCTGTTCATGCTGTTAAGTGATTCAAGCTGCTCAACAGTTTCATAAACAGAAAGTGCTGATTTTCAGGAAAAGATATCTACATGAAGATTCCAGCATATCTACTATCAGAGAAGCCATTGTTCGTCAAGGAAACATATCAAGAAGCAATATATATAAATAGAATAGGTCTTTCTATTGTATAGGAGTTTTCTGCATATTTTGAGTCTGTAATTGCTTTATTGATTGAGTTTTCATAAGCCTCTAAGGTTGTAAAACCCTAAGAACAGTCTGTGTTCTTCGTCTAATCAAACAGATTAGAGGTGATTGTAATCATTGAATTCAGCAATATAAACAGTCTTGATTACTTCTTGTGTGTTTATTCATTATTAATTCTGAAAGTTTTTGTTAAAATAATTAAGTGTTATTCCGCAAACTTCTTGATTAAACTTTGATTCAAAGCAAGATTATTGATTTATACTCTGATAAACTCAAATCAGTTAGTCTTGGTTATTCAGTTTCAGATCCTGACACAGCCTTCCGAACAAGATATGGTCATTACGAATTTCTCGTAATGCCTTTCGGTTTAACGAATGCACCAGCGGCGTTCATGGATCTCATGAATCGCGTGTGCAGACCAATGCTGGATAAGTCAGTTATCGTATTCATAGACGATATTCTGATTTACTCCAAAATGGAGGCTGATCATGTTGTTCATCTACGTCAATTGCTAGAGTTATTGAGAAATGAAAGACTCTATGCAAAATTCTCAAAGTGCGAGTTTTGGCTCAGACAGGTAAAAATCTTACATTGTCTCGAGTTATTTCTTAAAGCGTTCGTTGTTTCAAAACTTGAATTCTACTGTGATTTCTTTATAGATTCAATTCCTTGGCCATGTTGTATCTGGCGAAGGCATCTCCGTTGATCCATCCAAAGTCGAGGCCGTTCAAAAATGGCAAACACCTCGCAATGCCTCCGAAATCAGAAGTTTCCTTGGATTGGCCGGTTACTATCGGCGATTCATTAAGGACTTCTCAAAGATTGCTATGCCACTTACGATGCTAACACGAAAGAATACACCTTTCGTATGGGCCGATAAACAGCAAGAGGCATTCGACATTCTGAAGCAGAAACTCATTCAAGCGTCAATCCTAGCCTTACCAGAGGGCAATGATGACTTCGTGGTTTATAGCGATGCATCTGGTACAGGTTTAGGTTGTGTCCTCATGCAAAGGGGAAAAGTTATTGCCTACGCTTCAAGGCAATTGAAGGATTACGAGAAAAGTGCACCAACTCATGATCTTGAGTTGGCTGCTGTTACCTTTGCATTAAAAATTTGGCGGCATTATCTCTATGGGACTCGGTGTCAGCTTTACACCGACCATAAAAGCCTCAAACATCTCTTTACTCAAAAGGATCTGAATATGAAATAGCGACGGTCCTTGGAGCTTATCAAGGACTATGATTGCGAGATCCTATATCATCCCGGCAAAGCCAATGTGGTCGCGGATGCATTGAGTAGAAAAGTTTATCCGGAAAAGTGTTGCTATGCCCTGACTCCAATTGTATTCTCTTCTGATCTCATCGAAGACATTAAATCTGCTCAAGCTGAAGCATTGAAAGAAGAGAATCTCTGTTCTGAAAATCTCAAAGGGCAACTTCAATTTCTATCTATGAATCATTTGGGACTTCAATGTCTCAAAGGAAACCGAATCTGGATTCCTAAATATGGTTCTATTCGCAACACTCTTCTATCTGAAGCCCATCAGTCCAAGTTATCCATTCATCCTGGCAGCTCAAAGATGTATTTCGATCTGAAAGCTGATTATTGGTGGCCAGTAATGAAGAAAGACATCGGTCAATTCGTTGAAAGCTGCATAGTATGTCAAATGGTTAAGGCAGAACACCAGAAGCCCTTCGGGGATATGCAACCACTGCCAGTTCCTGAGTGGAAGTGGGAGCATATAACCATGGACTTTGTCACAAAATTGCCAAAGACCAAGAGACAACACGACTCCATCTGGGTAGTCGTGGATCGATTAACGAAGTCAGCACATTTCATACCGATGAAAGAGACATACTCACTTGATAGATTGGCACAGATGTACATCACCGAGGTTATTTCACGTCACGGTGTGCCAAAATCTATCGTCTCTGATCGTGATAGTCGTTTCACTTCGAGATTTTGGAAAGCGCTGCAAGACGGGATGGGTACTCGAATCTCAATGAGTACAGCTTATCACCCTAATGCAGATGGCCAAAGTGAACGTACTATCCTAACTTTGGAAGATATGCTCCGTGCCTGCATTCTTGATCTGGGTGGTAACTGGGATGACCACTAACCTTTGGTCGAATTCTCATACAACAACAGTTATCACTCCACGATTAAGATGGCTCCTTTTGAAGCTTTATACGGACGAAAGTGCAGAACACCCACCTGTTGGTGTGAAACAGGTGAATCGCCTTTAGCAGGTCCGGCTCTTTTACAGTTGACTCATGATAAGATTCAACTTGTCAGAAGGAACATCCTTGAAGCTCAAAGCAGGCAGAAGTCGTATTACGATAATCGTCACAGATCGATCAGTTTTGCAGTTAACGATTGGGTGATGCTGAAAGTATCTCCAATGAAGAATGTGGTCCGGTTCATAAAGAGGAACAAGCTAGCTCCGAGATTCATCGGCCCGTTCAAGATTGTTGAAAATATAGGAAATCAATCTTATCGTCTTGAACTACCAACTGATTTAACTGGAATACATCCTGTATTCCATGTTAGTCATCTACGAAAGAGTCTAGCTGATGAAAGAGAGGTACAGATACCACACGTTAATGTGCAAATTGATGAGAAGCTTCGAGTGGTTGAAGAGCCGGAATGTATTATGGACTCGAAGACCAAAAAGCTTCGTAATAAAGAGATACAGATGGTGCTCGTCCAGTGGAAACACCACAAGGGTTCGCATCAGTCTTGGGAATCCAGAGATGTTATGAAAGCAACATATCCAAGTCTGTTCGAACATAGCTAGCTTCGAGGACGAAGTTTATGCGTGGTGGAGCCCATTCTGTAACAACCCAGCTTTTATCTGAACCTTAATTTCTGTATTTGATCCAAATAATGTAAATTTTATTACATTATCTGTTTGTAATTTAATGAAGTATGAAATTATTTATTAAAGTATATTGATTTTAAAATTAGTTAAATGATACAAATTAGTAAATGATAAAAATTAAAAAGATGTATTATACAAAAGTATAGGGGGTTAATTTCACAAATGAGCTAAGTGGATATAAAAAGAATCAAAAATGAACATTTAAATGCTCATAAATCACAATTAAGATTTTGAAGCTTTCTCTCTCTTCTCTCACTCTAACCTACGGCAACCTTTACAAGAATTCATCAAAAAGTCATAAATTGCTCCATTTAATGAAGAATTGAAGTCAAGAACAAGATATAAACATCATCAAGCATCATCAATCTACAAGATTTTGAGGTAATTTTGATTTAAAATTCGAAGTTTTATGAGATTTAGTTCGGTTTTGATAAAAACCGAAACCTAAGATTATAATTTGAGATTTGTTGGTTGCATGTATGAATTTTTAGTAGATTATGATAAATCTAAGTTATTAGATGTAATAGAAACTAAATTCGTGGGTTGGATCAACTTAGTAATGAGGAAATCGAAATTTTGATAAAAAATGTGTTCTTGACAAAAATATATAAGTTGGATGATCTTGATGAAATTATGATGTTTTTGATAGGGAAAATTATATAAAATCAACCCAATAATGATAATATAACATTATTTTAAGTTGCATGTTAATAGAAATAACTTTTTTGTAAATTTTATGAAAAACCCGTATGCATAAAGTTAAGAACATGAAGAACAAATCTAGGAAATTAAGGAGATGTAGGATCCGAATTCGGTTGAACCGAATTCGGATGAAGCCCCATTTCGGACCCACCCTAAATTCGGGTGCCAATTCGGATGGCTGTTTCGGATCTTGTTTGGTCCGAAATTCAGTTGTCCAAATTCGGATGATCCTAAATTCGGTCCCCATGTTTCAATTCGGTTGAAAGGTGGTTCGAACTCGGATGACCCGAGTTCGGATGGTGTAATCCGGTTGACCCATTTCGGATATGCCCGAATCCGGGTGCTTGATCCGGATTGGTCCGAATTTAATGGATCCGAATCCGAGCCACTTATTTTGATATTTTAAAATAAATACTATTCTATAAATACAAGAACCATGAATTATGAATTTAATGATTAAAGATTTATAAAGCATATATATATATATATATATATATATATATATATATATATATATATATATATATATCTTTTAAAGATTTAAAGAAACAAAGAAAAGGAACTAATTAATTATTGATGAGTTATCTGTAATCAGATCAGATGAAATAATGATTTATAAGCTAAAAGCTAATGATATGATACGATAATTATTCTGGACGGGTTCAGTTAAATCCTGAACACAGATTTAAAGATATTGAAAGTGGGTCACTGATTAGAAAAGAAAAGCCAGAGATCAGATAGATCAAGATTAAAGATAAATCCTGGGATAACTCAGGTGGTGGATTATAAATCTGCTTGATAAAGACTACAGAAACTGTGAGTTATAGATATTCAGTTTTGCATGCTAGACTTCCGGTTGAGATATATTGTTGATGATAGATTATTTGACATTCATGAATGATCAGCTGGATTGTGACCTGTGCACACCATGGTTCGGTGATGCCCTGTGGATCATGATAGCTATTTGACTTATCATTTCGCATGACATTGTACTTATAATTCATTTCAGATATTGTTTTGAGTTTATTGCTATCATGACCTTGATGACTTATGCTTTCATTATTACTCGCATCTTTGACATATTGATTCAGCTTAGCATGATTAGCTTTGTCGGTCTATTGTTCTAGACCTAGCTATGTCACCAGTTCTATTGAACTTGGTATTGATACTCCGATGTTCCCCCATGAAGACCGCTGGTAGCTAGCCCAACATAAGTGGATAGCTTCCACTAAAAGCGTGAGCGTGGGCTGAACATCATCCAATTCTATGAATTCTATGTCTCAATCATGAGTAGCTGTAGCGGCAGTCCAGACATATCACGCTTTGACCCATGATCCGCTTGATTAATGCATGTAATCTGAAAATCTATATTCTCACTAACTTTGCTTACAGTTGCTATTTGACCTTTTTACAGGAAAAGATAAAGGAAAGTCACCTGGCGGACCTAGTTCTTAGGTCTTACAAGATCAAGATTGAAGTTTTCTATAGACCACTACTCAACAAAACCCTTCGGTACTGATTGGCAGATGATAATTGTGGTGGTCTGGGTAGATTTGATTTGATTGTATGATGACATAAATTAGATTAGTCTGGTACCCTTTATAAGTTTAATTTGACAATTGTAATCTGAACTAAAATTGTATTAAACTTATCCTAATGTTTGTACTTGTAATCTGAAATTCCGCAACTTAAATTACTCTATCTTAGTTATGATTGATATCGTGTTGCAAGATGTGGGACCTAGACTCTGAGGACTGCCCTGTAAGGGGAGGTCTTCACAATATTAGACTTTCAAATAAAGCTAGAACAACAATATGTCTCACAGGAAGACGAACATGTATACAGTTATTTTTATAACTCACAGTTACTGGTTTTAAGGCATGGCTGTTGACTTTGACTTTTGCAAGCGGATTATATTCACCGCCTGAGTTATCTCAGGATTTAACTTTAGCTCAGTTTTGCCGACTTTGACTTTATTGACTTTGGCTCTAACTTGCTTCTCTGACTTTGACTTGCCTTAATTGACTGGGCTTGACTTTGTTGACTGACTTTAATATCTTTAGCTTGACTTTTGTGTCTTGGCTTAACTGACTATAGCTTTATAACATAGTTCAGATTTTGCTGAACGTGTTAATTGTATGACAATTCAATTTACATAAGCTTATTGACTTTACACAATACAATTGGGTATTTACGTTGCATTCTTGGACTTTCTAAAGATTATGTATAGACTTATTGACTTATCATGTCAGCTCAGACTTTGTTGTATCACAATTAAACATTAAAGCTTATATTCGACATGATTTTACTGAATTTATGAACTTATATGCATTTCATGGACATGTGTGACCCATTTGGTCATTCTTTTGGACTTTATTTGCAATTTGACACTCATATGAATGTCTAAATTGACATCATATGCATAATTAACAACTAATCACTTTACATAAGTGATTTATGTGACTTATAACATGTTTATATAATTTAACTTATATATGATCATGACACTTACACACTGTGCATTATGAACATCAATATACTTTCGAATGTATTTTGCCACTTAATTCACGTATACATGTTTATGGATGAATTTAAATCATAATCCCTTTATAGAAAATATAAACTAAGACTTATTATCATGAACATTAATTCTAATAGAAATGAGCATCATAAAGATTCCATTATATGCTTATTGAATTGTTCATAATTCACACACAAGTATGCTTCATAACCCTCTAATACTATGGCTTTATATCATATTTATTTAGTATTATGTGGTTACACACTTGAATGCACATACCTTATGTATTATTCTTTAATTTAATTCCCTTATATATATATATATATATATATATATATATATATATATATATATATATATATATATATATATGGGTTCCAGTAAAAACCCTCATTTCCGTGAGAACGTGAGAACCTTTCTAAAATTTGTGCATTTAATTTATAAAATTACGCATTTAATGTTAAAATTTATACATTTGTTAAATTTATGCATTTGATATCAAAATTTACGCATATCATGATAAATTTGTCCACTTTACATACGAATTCATACATTTGACAAAATTTGTGCATTTAATGTTCAAATTTGGGCATTTAGTGTAGAACTTGATGAATTTAAATTTTAAAGATAATTTTAATGTTAGATTATGATATTTATTAATATTGAAAACCAATAATGATTTTAAGTTATAAATTTAATTTTTAAATTTGTGCATTTAATGTATAAATTTGTGAATTTTGTAGGGTTCTCATGGAATTAAAGGGTTCTTATGTGATCCCAACCCTATATATATATATACATATATATATATATATATGTATATATATATATATATATATATATATATATATATATATATATATATATATATATATATATATATATATATATATATATACAATACATGTATATATATATATGTATATATACATGTATATATATACATGTATATATATACATGTATATATACATGTATATATATACATGTATATATATACATGTATATATATACATGTATATATATATATGTATATATATAGATATATATATATATATATATATATATATATATATATATATATATATATATATATATATATATGTATATATATATATATATATATATATATATATATATATATATAGGGAGGTTCAATTGAGAACTTTTGTGCATCGAGGTACAAAAGAACCTATATCATCCATTAGATCAAAGAATTATATGGATTAGATTAAATGGCAAAATGGTAAATAATTGAACAATTTTATGCATCTTGTGCATTACAAAAAAATATGGAAGGGCATTTTGGGTATTGTGCATACCTCATTAAATTTAATATTTTAACAAATAACTAAATAATAAATGTTAAAATAAATTCAATTGATCACTTCCAAATTTAACAAAAGTCATACAAATGCAAAAAGAATGATGGAGATATTGATGCATTTCATATTAATCGTTCAATTCGTGATGCATATGGGTTTTATCTATACAAAATCTATACAATTCGTGATGCATCATTGTTAATCATCATCTTCATATTCATCGTTTATCATCATCGTTCATCATCTTCGTATTCATCGTTTATCATCATTGTTCATCTATGCATAGTGTTCATCATGGTGCATCGTTGTTAATCATCAACATCGTCGTTCCAATGGACGCATCAACGTGTTCATCATCATCTTCTTCGTTCATCGTGTTCTTCATGTTCATCGTGTTTCGTCGTATTGTTCATCATCGGTTGCATCTCTTGTTCATCATGCTCATCATCTCGCGGTGGCGCGGCGGTGATGGTTGGCGGGATTCCTCGATGCATACGGTGGAGAGAGAGACACGGTGGAGAGGTGGTTACAACAAAGGTGATGGTGGTGGTGGAGAGAGAGAAAGAGAGAGAGAAATAAAGAAAGAGAGAGATATAAGGAGGTGGTTACTTTTTTTGAATATTTATTCCTTATTTATCTCTAACTTACCTATCATAATTAATTCCATATATTTAATTTTACGTATTCAATATTCCAGGAATACCCTTAGTGCACCCTTGTTTGATTCTTTGGTGCACAAAAGTTCCTAGAGGTGTCTCGGTGCATAAAAATTCTCAATTGAACCTCAATACATACATATATATATATATATATATATATATATATATATATATATATATATATATATATATATATATATATATATATATATATA
>JAANYP010006384.1:0-47234 GCA_020465985.1 Centrapalus pauciflorus | reverse complement strand
ATTCAATAGAACTCGTGAAATAGCCAGGTCTAGAACAATAGACCAACAAGGCTAGTCAAGCTGAATCAAATGTCAAATATATATGCAATAATGAAGCATACGTAATCAAGTCATGATAGCAATAATTTCAAAGCAATGTCAGAAATGAATTGTAAAAGTAATGTCATATGAAGTGATAAGTCAAATAGCTATCATGATCTACTGGGCAACACCCATCCATGGTGTGCACAGGTGATAATCCATCCGATAAATGAATGTTAAATTAATCTAGCATCAACAATATGTCTCAACCGGAAATTCAAGCATGTTAAATCTGAATATATATAACTCACAGTGTTGGGTCTTTATCAAACAGATGTAAAATATGCCACCTGAGTTATCTCAGGATTTTATCTCAATCTGTTCTCTGTCAAATAAAATCTTTGACCCACTTTATAAATCTTTAAATCTTTGTTCAAAATTTCACTGAACCTGTCCAGAATTATCATAACAATCTTTTGTCAATATCAACATCTTTTATCTTTAAAATCTTTATTTTATCTGATTCTGATAACTTGTTTATTCATAAATCATCTTTCATTAATATTCTTTGTTTCATAAATTCTCAAAGGTCAATATATATATATATATATATATATATATATATATATATATATATATATATATATATATATATATATATATATATATATATATACTCATTTTGCTAATTATCTTGTTAATTTATAAGTGTTTTATTCAATATATTCGAATTTAAGGAGTGAGTTTCGAATTTATATATTAAATTCGAGTATGAGAATAAATTCAAATGCATTAAGTTCTAATATGTGGTTAAAGTCTAATGAGGAAGTTAAATTCGAAGGATACATTTCGAATATATGATAGGTTCGAATATATATATTAAATTAGAATATATATACTAAATTTTGAAGACATTAAATTCGAAGCCCCATATAACTAAATTCGAAGGTGCATGTCAAATTTGAATTCCAAACTAATTTCTAGAACATTAAAGTCGAAATGGAGCATTAAATTCGAAGACCTTACTTTGAGGATAAAATCGAATATATATACTAAATTCGAGATCTTGACTAAATTCGAGTCAAATTTGAATTTAATGTTCAAACTCCAAGCTTCATTCGATTTTAATAAATTCGAGCCATACGTATTCGAATTTAATGGACAATTTTGAACATATATTCGAATTTAGCTACAAAAATCGAGTTTGTTCATGCATTTTCGAGTTTGTTCTTGGCATCTCGAATTTGTTCATAATTTATAGCTTTAAACATGAACTTCTAAGGCATAAATCACAAATACGATAAATATTAAGCCTAGGTTCGTTTATATTATACTTATTCTAGTTAAAATTCAAGTTAAATTAGCATTATTCACACAAAATTATTCAAATTCGAATTTATTCTTTAAAACCGAAACAAAGAAATCAGAACAACAACGATTTTTACCTCAAATTCGTACGAAATCGAATATGTGACAGCAGATTCGTGTAGTATTCTCCGAGAATCTTCCAACGGTATATAAAACTCAAGAATCGGCAAGTCGATTTGGAAGTAAATCTAGAGAGAAGTAGAGAGAGAGTAGAGAGAGAGAGAGAGTCTGATTTGGATAAATGACCTTTAAACACGTTTATATACTTCATTTAGTTATATTTGCTACTTAACCCACTTTTATTTTTGTATCTTATATCTCTTTTATTTAATTATCTTTAGTATTTATTAAATCATAATCTTTAAATATTTATATAATTCAATTAATATTTCATAACTTGATTAAATTATAAATCAAATAATGTAATAATATTACATTATCGGTTCGAAAATACTGAATTTACGACTGGGTCAAAAGTTAGGTTGTTACACACTGCCGCCTAAATTAAAAGATCCAGGATCACCCTTGATCCCGGTAACTATCGGCGATATCCAAATTAAAAGGGCACTTCTAGACTTAGGGGCAAGTGTAAACATCTTACCTGGTAATTTATTTGACCAACATGATCTAGGCACCCTACAGACAACAGATGTCATCCTACAATTAGCAGATAGCTCCACCAAAGTACCACGGGGGATGCTATCTGATGTAATTGTTAAAGTTGAAGACTTCTATTATCTAGTAGATTTCTTAGTGTTGGATTCAGACAGTGCTTACAAAGAAAGCCAACCGGCAATTATACTAGGACGTCCCTTCTTAGCCACAATCAATGCCCAGTTCAATTGCAGGACAGGTGCATTAGACATAGCATTCGGAAACCGCAAACTCCGACTTAATGTCTCTAACAATGTACCTAATGCACCATTGGACTCAGAGTGCTACATGATAGACTTAGTTGATGATTTAATACAACAACAATTATCAACAATAACATGTAAAGATCCAGTGGAGCTGCTTCTGTACTATAATGAGCATAAGCTAGATAATATGCCTGAAGCTAAGGAGTTCGAACTTGAACGTGTTCAGTCAGTGGATTCTACTCAACCACCATGGACACATAAGATCGAGAAACTTCCTACTGACCTTCCACCATCAGCAAAACCATCTTTAGAGCAACCACCCAAATTAGAGTTGAAACCACTTCCAGCTCATCTCAAATATGCTTTTCTTGGCCCTGAGAGTACACTGCCTGTAATCATTGCCACAGATCTTACTGCTGCACAAGAAAAGGCCTTGTTAGAAGTGTTATCGAGATATAAGGAAGCGGTAGGCTGGACCATAGCAGATCTTAAGGGGATTAGCCCTACGTTGTGTATGCATAGGATTATAACTGATCCGACAGCCAAGCCAAGCAGAGATGCTCAGAGAAGGTTAAACCCTAACCTTAGAGAGGTAGTGAAGAAAGAAGTGTTAAAATGGCTAGATGCTGGAATTATCTATCCGATATCAGATAGCCAATGGGTTAGTCCCACACAGACGGTTCCAAAGAAATCTGGAATCACTGTTGTCGATACTCCTGAAGGAGAAAAGATTGCAACTCGCCCTGTGACGGGGTGGAGAGTATGTATCGACTACAGAAAGCTAAATGCCGCAACTTCGAAAGATCATTTCCCCCTGCCATTCATCGATCAAATAGTAGAGAAATTAGCAGGGCAGAAATTCTATTGTTTCTTAGATGGCTATTCGGGGTATAACCAAATCACGATACACCCAGAAGACCAAGATAAAACGACATTTACATGTCCATATGGCACATTCGCCTACCGAAGAATGCCATTTGGATTATGTAACGCTCCGGCCACATTCCAACGATGTATGATGGCTATATTTTCAGACATGGTCGGAGGGTCTCTCGAAATCTTCATGGACGAATTTTCTATATTTGATAAGTCATTCGAAGGGTGTCTCTCTCATTTAGAAAAAGTTCTCAAGCGGTGTACTGAAACCAATTTGGTACTAAGCTGGGAAAAAAGTCACTTTATGGTTAAAGAAGGAGTAGTCTTGGGACACATAGTTTCTGAAAGGGGAATGGAGGTTAATCGAGCCAAAATACAAATAATTTCATCATTACCACCGCCAACTAATATTAAGGGAATTCGTTCTTTTCTAGGACATGCAGGTTTCTATAGGAGGTTCATAAAAGATTTTAGTGCCATAACCAAACCCCTATGTAACCTTCTTCTTAAGGATGCACCGTTCGACTTTGATAGAGATTGTAACGAGGCGTTTAATACATTAAAAATGAAGCTCACGGAGGCACCAATTCTGCAATCACCTGATTGGTCTCAGCCCTTTGAGATCATGTGTGACGCAAGTGATCACGCAGTAGGTGTCGTCCTTGGTCAAAGAGTGGACAAAAAGCCAGTGGTAATATACTATGCAAGCAAAACCTTCTCTGAAGCTCAAATTAATTACACAACAACTCAAAAAGAATTGCTTGCAGTAGTGTATGCGCTAGATAAGTTTAGATCTTACGTTTGGGGAGCTAAGGTAATTGTGTATTCCGATCACAGTGCCTTACGACACCTCTTGGCTAAGAAAGATGCTAAGCCACGGCTAATTCGTTGGATACTGTTACTACAAGAATTCGATTTAGAAATCCGAGACAAAAAGGGCTCAGAAAATGTAGTAGCAGACCATCTCTCGAGACTACCAGCAATCACCACTGATATGTTGGACTCCATTCGGGACAATTTCCCAGATGAACAATTATTGTTCGTCGCAAAAGTGCCTTGGTTTGCTAACTTAGTAAACTACTTTGTCACAGGGAAAACCCCGAGCCACTGGAACTCACATCAAAGAAAGTATTTCTTCTCCCAAACTAAACAGTACATTTGGGAGGAGCCGGATTTATTCAAAATAGGAGTAGATCAGATTATCCGGCGATGTGTTCCAGATAATGAGCATTATGACATTTTAAATCACTGTCACTCGTATGCATGCGGAGGCCATTTTAGTGCTAAAAAGACAGGTCATCGAATCCTACAAAGTGGATTCTTTTGGTCGACTATCTTTAAGGACTCCTATGAATTTGTTAAGTCATGCCTACGATGCCAACAGATAGGAGGTATTTCAAAAAGAGACCAAATGCCTATGACACCAATCCTCATAGTAGATATTTTCGATGTGTGGGGCATAGACTTTATGGGACCATTCCCTAAGTCATACGGTTTCGAATACATCTTAGTGGCAGTTGATTACGTCTCTAAATGGGTAGAAGCCGAAGCCACAAGGACTAATGACCACAAAGTAGTTTGCCAATTCGTCAAACGTAATATATTTTCTCGTCATGGAATTCCTAGAGCCATAATTAGTGATGGGGGTTCTCATTTCAAAAATATGTACTTTAGCAAACTACTTAAGCATTATGGAGTAACGCATAAGATAGCTACCCCATATCACCCACAAACTAGCGGACAAGTAGAGGTATCTAACAGGGAGGTTAAGCGTATATTAGAAAAAACAGTGCGACCCGATAGGAAAGATTGGTCAATACGATTAGATGATGCACTTTGGGCGTATCGTACAGCGTATAAAACCCCTATTGGTATGTCTCCCTATAAACTAGTTTATGGGAAATTATGTCATCTCCCGGTCGAGTTAGAGCACCGAGCCTTATGGGCCATTAAAAACGCAAACCTTAACTTCACAGCTGCCGGTATAAATCGGAAACACCAACTGAACGAATTAGAAGAAACTCGCAAGGAAGCTTATGAAAGTTCTAAAATATATAAAGAAAAAACAAAAGCTTTCCACGATCGAATAATTAAACGAAAGGTGTTTAATAAAGGTGACAAAGTCTGGCTATTTAACGCACGCCTGCGGCTCTTCCCAGGCAAATTAAAAAGTAAGTGGACAGACCCATACACAGTGACTAACGTCTACCCCTATGGTACAGTTGAAATAATAGATCAAAAAGGTGGTGAGCCGTTTAAAGTAAACGGACACAGATTAAAATTATTTGTACAATGGGCTGACAATGAAATTATATCATCTGAGATAATGGTCTTGGAAGATATCACTTAAATACTAAAAAGTTCCAAAATGTCTGGCTGAAGACATTAAACTTAGCGCTTTCTGGAAGGCAATCCAGTGAACTTTGTGGGTGTGTTCCAGAGAAACCCTCACGAGACTATAACTCGTCCACTCAGGCTACTGAGGGGTTTAAAGGCTTGTTGCACGTGCTAAGTGCAATCGTTTTCACTACGAAAGTGTGTTTTAATTTCTGCAGATTAATTTTTATTATGCCTTAGTTTGTGCTCTTTTAAATTAGTTAGTCAAATAATAGTTCATCCTATACTCTGGTGATACCTATCGTAACCAACTAAGTTGGGGAAAAATTTACCCATTCAAAAGCTGCGCATCCCGAGCCAAAGAAAGACGAAAATTTGGTCAAATAGAAGACAAAATTATGTACGTAGTACGACAATTCGTTAGTTTTTGAGGGGGACCAAACGCTACAAACAGCACACACAAAAACCGCCTAGAAGCAGTGCAGCGCACCGGCCAGCGCAGGCCTGCGCCCCAAGCGCACCGGCCAGCGCAGGGGTGCGCCTGCGTCTGCGCCTCGATGCATTTCTGCGATTTTTAAACCCTTTTTCACCCCATTTGCTTCATTTTCTCTCAAAAACCTCCGAAATTCTACCCTCTTTTTGCCCCCAAATCTTCTGGAACCTGGAATTCTTGCTTGATTCGTGCTCTTCCTTTGATCATATCACCAATGTAAGTGATTTTCTGCCTCATCTTTTACTTTCATACCAAGAGATGCTATTTTTTTTTCCATGGAGGTTTGATATTCTTATTATTGCCCTAACTTCACAATGTTGAAGATGAACATATTTCAGAGTTCTATTTGTCATTAGTTATGTGCTACATGCTAGAACATACACATTTCATGCCTTCCTAGTTACTTTCTTAATATAGGGGTTTTCATGAATTTTTCACTGTGACATGCTTAGAAAATCTATATTAAGTGATAAAATCCAGTGGAGAAGCATTATTCTATGCTAAACTTAGGGTGAACACGTTGCTCCATTTCAACTTCATGATTCGTGTTTTTAATCGCTCCATTTGTCGTTCATAATCATGCACGTCACGACAAATCTTGCCATGTTTCGTTACCGTCATCGTTCATGCACATGCACCATCTTCATGGAGAAGGGTCACTACATTAAAATTACTTGCACCTTCATGGAACGCATTGCACTCAACATTTATGTATTTCTCACCGGGTTCTTCGAACTCCATCGAGACTAACATGCTTGTGTGCCATTGTGTGCATTTAATTGTGCTAAATTTCGTTTCTCTTTGCTATATGTGCATAGATGTCACAACAATTCACAGGGAATTCTCGCCGACGTATCACTCGCACCCCGAGAATGCGTGTGCATACCCCCATCCCGATAAACATCGAGTATCCGTCACCACCACCCTCGCCGCCGGTTTCTGAACCACCCACACACTTTTTCATAGAAAAGACTCTTAAGGAATCAGATTTTAAACACTTTGGGATTATCGAGAGCTTTGACCGGATTGGGTGGTCAGGGGCATTGCAAATTGAAACTCCGTATGTGCATGAGACCGAAATCTATGAATGGATGACAACTCTAATCCGAAGAGAGGGGGCGGTGGAACATGATTTTGAATTACGAGGTCGCATCAATGGGAAAGAAGTGGTAGTTTCTAGGAAAGACTTATGCGATTATTTTGATTTTGATACGGATGTCCCGGTCGCACGGGAATTTTGGACGGCACAGGACATATCTAGTGGGGTGTTGAGACACTCGGAGGGATGGGCTAAAAAGCTAACTGAGGTTTTCAATCTTACGATCGAACAAGCAAGGGTCTATTCAAAGTACTATCGGGGTGATCTTCGGCCTTGGGCCAAAGTTTTGTGGAAACTCATTGTCTTCAATATCTTACCCAGATCCGCTAATACCACTGCCGTTCGAACCCGAGAAGTCATACTTATTCATGCTTTGCTCACAGGAAAACCGGCCATCTCTCTCGCGTACATCATGATGCAGAATATTTGGGAAGCAACCCTCGTCAAACCACACATGGAAATACCGTATGGACGTATGCTCACTGAACTCTTTATTAGTATGGGAGTCATATCGAAAGGGGCAAGCCCACGACTTTTGGGACCCAATGATGTTTGGTTTACACGGCATACTATGGCGGGTTTACAATTTGAACAAGTATCGAGCACTTTCTTGATTAAGGACCCCGCGCATGGTACTGTTTCGATCATTCCTGCCAGCCAATCCTTTTATCGATATGACCAACCTCTAGACAAGGGTAAAGTGAGAGTAGGTGATTTTAAGTTTGAAAAATATGAAGTAAAGTTTGTGAAAGCCGAGGTAAAGTTTGAGAAGGGAGGTTCATCAAATGCACACTTATCGGAGAATGAGGTCCTAGAAGCACGCCTGACTGCCATCAAGAATGCGGTAGAAGGACTACTGGCAGCAAACGCTGCAGTCCTTTCGGAGGTTGACAAGCTCAAACAAGATGTCAATGTTCACGGGATCACGGTGGGAGCTCACTCCCGTTGGCTCGCTAGCCTCCAAACGAGGATAGAGGAGCTCGAGCGGGCAGTCGGCCGCCGTAGTTCCCACACCGTCTCAACCAACACATCTCATTTGACGTCTCCTGATGACTATTGATTCTATATTTTCGGGAAATTCTCTCTAACAAACTATGGTCTTAAACTTTCAAACAATTGATACTCGGTTTTGTAAATGGCCCTAGGCCATAACAACTATATGCGTGGTGTTCGTGTTGGCACCGTAAACTTTTAGATTTTGTAACAAATTGCATGCTATGCTTAGTGAACATTTGACTTGCATATCTCTTTTACCTACATATTATTATGCTCTTAGAACGATTTTAGCCTCCGTAGTGTCGGGGACGACACAATCTTTAAAGTTGGGGAAGGGGAAACACATATATGTGTTAAAAAAGTGTAGGAGAAATGCTTGTAAACCATATTTTTTACCGGAAAAAACGTAAATTATCAAACCAAGCATGCACCCGACCAACTGGAAAAACGAAAATTTTTTGAACCGAACAGGCCCCCCAAGCGCAGCCGCCGGCGCAGGCCTGCGCCCAGGGGTGCGCCTGCCCGAAACTCCTTCATTTTAAATAGAAAATTTTTTTGCAAAACCCTACAAGAGCACCCCTTGCGCCCCCCTTACGGCTCCTTCACTTTCTCCACATATTTTCACCTAAAAAACTCATTTTTGCCCACAAAAATCACTAAAAATCAAGCTAGTGATTGACATTACGCAAGAAGTAGCAAGGAACTTGAGTTTGCAACTCAAGTTGGGGAAGTTTGAAGTTAAGCTAGGAATCATCTAGCACCACTTTAGATTCAACCTCTCTTTCGTTCTTCATCAAGAACAAGGTACAAAAAGCTCCACCATTCTTGAACTAGTAAGCTTTAATGGAGTTTGAAGATGAATTTTGACTTTTAGATTGACTTGTTGCATGACCACTTATACATGATCATTCTAAGTGCTTTCATAGTGTAGAATAGAGTATTAAGTGAAAGTATGAGCACGAGTAAGAAAAAGGCATGCTAGTCAATTTCCGGAAAGTTGGTTGTTATTTTGTGCATTTTGCCTAAATTATTAAGATGAAAAAATGGTTAAATTGACATGAATTAATTATGCATCTTTATGTTACATTTGATATGATAATTGCACAATTTATCAATCGTGGTTCTTTGTTGTGAAAATAGAACGAATTAAGAATTTTATAATTATATATATATATACTTAAGTTGTCGTATTTGCAGATGTCTCGCCGAACTAGACAACGCGTGGGGGAAGGCGCTAGTTCCTCTACCCAACCGAGGGTAGAATGGAACCCGGACTTCAATCTATCACAACATCCGGCAAATATTCGACGACAATTGTTCATGACAAAGAAATTCTCTGGCAAGGTTTTGGTCGAAAAGAGAGTTAAGAAAGATGAGTTTGAGAATTATGGGGTGGTTCGATGCTTCGACCGGCTAGGTTGGGAAGCAGTATTGGATCTAGGAGGGGAGCACATTTATCACGATGAGGTTGTGGAGTGGATGTCCACACTAAGACGCGAAGAAGGACGATTCCGAGGCGATTTCACCTTAATAGGTCGCGTTAATGGGCATGAATTTCCAATGAACGCGCAAGCGTTACGGGAAGTCTTCGGGGTAGATATTGGTGTTGGAGAAGACGGGGCAAGGAATTTCAATTATGAGTATAAAACAGACGCGCAATTAGCATTCACCGACAGAACTTGGGAGGGTGAATGGACCACACAGTTGGCAGAGATACTAAAAATTGATTATAATGCCGCGGCTGGATATACGGCGTATGCTAGGCGTGACCTTAGCCCCATGGCAAAGGTACTACACAAGATTGTTACTAACAACGTGCTGCCAAGAGATAGTGACCTGACAAAGATTCGGCACAAGGAGGTAACTATCCTTTACGCACTGATGACTGGAGAGCCGAGCCTTTCTTTTGCGTGGATTGTGATGAATGACCTGTGGTCGATGTACGACACGAGAGAGAGGAAAATAATCCCTCATGGATGGATTTTATCAGAGTATCTAAGGGCTCAGGCAGCGATCTCCCTCATATCTGTTCCGAGGGGAGTCTCTGGCGCCGTTATTACAGCGGTGATGATACAAAGCATCACTCTACGCCAAACAGACCAAGGATACGAGATCTTTGATTCCGACACGGGGAAGACGCACCGAGAGCTATACGGTATAGAAGAGGCAGAGGCTTACCATCAACATCAAGCTGAAAGAGTACATGCAGCAGGAGGAGCTAATGACATGTCCCATGTCATTGCTCGGTTGGACGCAATGAACTTACGGTTGGGTACCTTTCAAGAGGATGTGGTTGGAAGAATGGACGAGTTTCAGCATGAGTTGGATACCCAGACTAGCCGAATCGACGAAATCTACACCGGTGTGCGCGCATCGTCTTTTCAGAACGCCTATTACAATCAGCAGCACTGGGCGTACACCGATGCAGTGAGAGATCACATGAATTACAATGCTGGGTTACCACACCAGCCATATGAGGACTATCAGTGGGAGAATTTCGAGAGGCTGAACGTTGAGGATCGAACTCCTCAATACTTCCCAGCCTATGGTCGAGTCCCCACCACGACACGCGGAGAGAGCGTGGTGCACCCTGCAAACACGTACCCACATGCACCTCGTATGCAAGAAGACCGAAACCCCTTCGGGGAATTCTTTGCTGGTATTTTCGGACCGCCACCACCACCGCAGTAGTCAGGTTCTTCCGTTCCTCTCTTTAAGTAGGATGAATTATGTTTTTATGCTTTAGTATTTTTATTAGTGTTTGTTTTTGCATGCATTACTTTGATTAAATAAATGTGTTTCTTTTTAAGAAGATTATGTGACGAGCGAGCCGTAAAAGATCCGATCAATTAACCCGAAAAATCTTTATTGTTGAGCTTGCAACTTAAAAATGATGATGTTAGTTAGGTCGGTTTCAAGAAAAAAGATGTAATTATATTAGTTTAAATATAACACAAAGAGTCATAGATGTTTAAAATCAAGGAAGTGAACCGAGTTTGAAGTAGGATACATTGTGTTGAAGCGAGTGATAATTAACAGGGATTCCAATAGCCGCTAATTATTCATGCAATAAGGGGGAGGAAGCGAACACGAATAAAGCCTCAATTCAAGTATGACCTAGTTGATTCAGGAGATTAAGTCTGAAGGGTACCATCATGCCTAGTCCCCTAAGGCCAACTGGTCTGGGAGTGGCTGACCCAAATCCTGCTACACGGATCATCTAGAAAGTCATAGTAAACTTGAACAAAAAAACATAGACATTGCATGGAAAGAACAAAAAGAAAAATTAGTAGCTCAAGTCATGCATCGAGGGAAAAGATGGTCCAGTGACCCACGTGAATTCAATTCTGTAACCTTGAGCTAAGAGGATAATAGTGGTGAGGAATTTTTGAACAACTATCCGAGAAACATCACGATAGATCTGAATTAAATTCTGTTCGTGTCCGCGAGTTTTATCACGTCTATGAAGGCTAGTGCTTGTTTAAATGAGTTAATTATGTTTTGCACGCTTGATAAACCCGATGTTTTAAAAGTCTGATTTTCGTTGCTTGCTCGGGACGATCAAGAATTAAGTTGGGGAAGTTTGATCGGGTTATAATTTATCATGTTTATTAAGCGTAAAAGAGTTGTTTTGAATACAAAAGTGTTATAGAATGTGCCGCTATTGAATAAATTCTGTGCTTGTGCAGGTAAACAAAATCCGGTTTAAAATGGCGTAAAAAGGACAAAAATTCAGTGCCGGGCGCAGCCCTGCGCCCAAACCACGTGCTCGGCAGAAGAAATTAATTCACAAAAATACGGATTTTACAGACAGACGCAAGGGGGGGCGCAGGCCTGCGCCTACGGCTGCGCCCAGCCCATTAAAATATTAGACGGCCGTTTTTAGGGTTTTTCCAGCTTTTCCTATAAATACAAAGTCATATCTCAGTGGAAACCATCGTTTTTTGGAGGAGGAGGCTAAGAAAAAGAACCCTGTTTGAGCGAACACACGTACGACGAACACACGAGTCAAGCTACGGAGATGGATACACAACTCTTGAATATTGCATCAACTATGTCCGACTAAGCTCATCATAATCATTCTCGGAGGAAGCACATCGCTAAGTTTGATTTTATGAACGATTACTTTAAGTTTGCATGGTTTTTATTATTTATATTTTGATTGTAAACGAATGATTATTATTTTGTTGTTACGTTTCGCAAGATAGTTCGTAGACATTTTATTATTCGTGCCGAGTTAGTTATTTAATTAAGACGAGTAATCAAACGTGTCACGCGCTATGCCCAAGATCACGTAATGGTTTAAATAACAGTTATAACAAAGATTATGTCTATGTAATCTTCAAATCATTTTTATAAACTAACGCAAAGCGAGGTGTGGAATCCGGGAATGGTTATCTTCGTACTTTATTCAATCAAACAATTTTCTTAAGTTTTCTTTTCACAAATTTCGCAAGTAATTAGTTTTATAAATCAAGCAATCACCTTTTTACAACCAAATCAATCTTTCTAAATTAATTATTTTACAATGCTAGTCGCTTAAATACGTGCAATTAACATCTCGCTCTCTGTGGATACGATCCCTACTTACCCTAGCTTCTAAGGTATTTAGTGGTATTTTTGACGGGTTAACGACACTCGCATCAATGCCCTTGATTGGCGTTCCCTGGAGAATTTTGAGTTTGGTTGCTCGATCCTTAAGAACAAACACAGAGGAGTAAAATTTCATGAGAAGATTGTTATCGAGGCAATGACATGAAATAGAAATTACATTTTTGGCTAAGGAAGGAACACACAAAACATTTTCAAGAATAATGGATGTGTGTGTGGTGTGAAGTAAGAGACAACCAATATGAGTGATTTCAAGACCTAATCCGTCATACGGTGCATGAAATGAGAAGTTGTTAAGATCGGTAGTGACGTGATGTGATGCGCCACTATCAAAAATTCAACTAGTTTGATCCGGAGCAGAAGCTAGGCCCATGGTGTTGACTTGAGCGTGTTTTGCTTGTGTATTACGCTCATAGGATGGAGGAATAATCGTGGGATGTATCTTCTTGAACATTTGAAAGTTTGTGAGAGAATGCCCTCATCGGTGGCACCATTGGCACTTGCCAAGGAAAGGTTTTGAACCTGTATTAGAATTGGCATTAGGATTGGGAGTGGGCAATATACCTTGGCCATGATGGGGAGGACGATTATAATGAGCAGAAGAAACATTTTGGTTCTTCGGCGGCCAAGAACAATGGCCGGAACCTTGCTGAAAGGTTTGTTGCATGTGAAACACAGTAGCCGGCTGGTGAAGTCCAGTAACTGGAGTTTGTTGAGCCAGAGATAGTTCATGATTGATCAGTTTCTCATGCAATTCATTGAATGAGATCAGAGTGTCCCTAGCATGAATCGCATCAAGGATAGGTTTGTATTGAGATTGATCGAGGCCATCAAGAATGGTGTCAATGATGTCTTCATTATCCATCTTCTTTCCGAGGATTGCCAATTCACCAGTTATAGTTTTGATCTGCCGCATGTAGTCAGAAACAGATTGAGTTGGAAGCTTTGTAGTTTGCTTTAGCCTATGTTTTAGTTGTTTTATGTGACCACGACTTGGAGATGCGTAGGTTGTCTCCAAGATTTTCCAAGCATTGCGAGATGAGTTTGCACCTTGGATTATAGGAACAATCGATTGATCTAGACTACCAACAAGAGCACTAAAAATCAGTCTATCTTGCCGGAACCATTGTGAATAATCATTGTGAGGAACCTGGCTTCCGTCAGCATTGACAATAGGTAACGGTTTAGGGTGAGAGCCATCTAGGAATTTGAAGAGATCAAGGCCGTAGAGCAGCGCCTGAACTTGAGTTTTCAATGCTAAAAAATGGAGGAATTGAGTTTTAAGGTAGCATGGAAGGTTACAATGGTGAGATCTTTCATGGAAAGGTTAGCCAAGGAGAACGATTGGTCTGACATTTGATCGGAGATTGGATGAACTGGTGATAGATCGAAAAATGCTTGGTAAAGAGAGATGTTAGCAAAGCTCTGATACCATATGAAGATTATGATAGGAATAATTTGGAAGTAAACTCTTGTGTTTCTATTCAAAGCAAAGGAGAGTACATAAACATTCAAGAAGAGAAATTACAGGACATATACATGGAAGGAGAGAGAGATTACAAGAGAAAATAATTCTATACATTAAATTCTAATTGACTGTTATAACAAATTGAATTTAAATTAAATATGATAATTGAATTGGTGGTTTCACTTAACACCTAACACGTTTGGAATTGTGTTTGGTTAAAAGTGAATTTTTGTAATATCCCAAAATTTAAGTAGACGCCTTTTCTTAGTAGTCAAATAACTAGTAAATTTCAAAGTGGACGAATTATATTTGAGATATTGACGATGGGGTATTCTATTGAGATATACATATGATATCGTCCATTTCATACATATTTTATTAGACGATTTCTCGTGTTTTGCATCTTCATTTGGTTAATTTTCGTCTCCAATTCAATCTTATAGGATTATGTTTTCGTTTCAGGTTCTTGTTGAGTAATGTAAGGTCTTCCACTGACAGATCTATCTAGACGCGGACCCGTTAACGAGTGCGGAATCCTCGTTGACGGTTAGACGGACAACTCTCAACCAACGGAAACACGGAGACTATTAGACGCTGAACGAACGACACACGAACGATCCTACGTACTAATTCTCTCCGAAACGGGACTCACCTAGCTGATAAACTCGAGATCGCCTATTGCTTAATTCCTCACGAATTCTGCCAAAGGTCAGCTAATCATTCGAGTCTATCCCTAATTATAGACCCTGATTCGAGTCTGTTGTGGGCCAACCTCGAATCTGGCCTAAGGCCTCATTCGAATCTGTCCATCTGACAGATTCGAATCTAACCTATTCGAATCTAAGGATACATTCGAATCTATCACAGATTCGAATGCCTTCCTTAACCTATTCGAATCTAGCCAATACACTTAAACACTTACGTGATGAAACTTATGTTTTAACTTATGCTTGACATAATCTTTGACTTTTATGTTTGAACTTCTTGTAATATGTTACATCAAGTTCAAACACACAATCAATAACAGACAAACACATATTAAACATATATATCAAAACACTTGTTAATATTCAGAATATTACTTAAATCATAATGCAGATCGATTAGACTGCTATCGTCACACAGGGTGTACCAACAGACTCCCCCTTGACGATAGCTTCTAATTATTTACATTACATCAAATTTAAGTACTAGAGCTATAGATACTACTACCTGCATATAACCCTGCATCTATACAAACTTTAACTACCTTTTGGAACTTCCTGGCTTCAGATCTCCATGGTTCAGTGAAGAATATAGGCTGATCGTGAAGCTTCTTCAGGTCGTCCTTAGATAGGTTTATCAAATGCAGTGGGTCGTATACCTTCAAAATTACCTGCTCGTCTTGATCCTCCATTATAGCTTCAGCAGTATCAATCTCCAGATACCACCACTTCATGTTGCTCAAAACATTTTGTGGCATTGGCTTTATTGGCACTCTTTTCAAGCATTTGACTGGCTTATAGATCATTCTAGCCCAAGGTCTTCCAGTATGAGGATCTATCCTTGATCCATCCTCGACCCTTTTGCCTGATCTCGGCTTAAGCCTCTCAAATTTGCCTGATCGCCCTTCTTTCCTTATAATTCTTTCAATAACGCTCGCGTAGGGATCATTTCCAATGTTGATCAGCTCCTTCCAGGCTAACTCTTTAACTTCAATCTTGGGCAAAGAATTAAACGCTTTCAATGTCCGCTTCAAGTATTGAAGTCCATCCCTTCTCTTCAAAATAAACAGCTGCAGTTCTCTGTCAAAGAACCAGCTAATAATCCCTCCTGAGAAGTTTCCGGCACTTGGAATTCTCATCGTCTTCTTCATCTTCAGCTGATCTTTCTTTTCTTCCTTCTTGAACCAAAGATTTATTAGATCAGCTCTAGATGGCTCTTTTTCAGCCTCCTCAAGTTCTTTATCCTCGACTGAGGCTACCTTGATGTAATCAATATCAATCACATTATGATTTGAGCTCTCATAAAATTCAGTGACTGGTTGTGAATTGAATATTACTTCATCAACATTATCGTCCTCGTCCTCTATCACTTCGTCGTCAGATCTCCAGTCAACAATCTCCTCAGGAATAAATTCCCCTTCCTCCAACTCTTCTAGTTCATCTTCAAAATCAAACTCCATTAGCTCTTCTTCAATATCTTTCAGCGCATCTATCATGTCGCTGTCTAAAGTCCTTGAAGAACTAGCCTCTCCTCTTTCACCTTCTGTTTGACTTGGCTCCCCCTGAGATTGAGCAGCCTGAGCAGTAGAAAAATCTACTGGCTCATCCTGTCTTTGAGAGCTGGGATCATTGCCTTGGTTATCATCTTCATCATCGTCCCTCCGCCTCTGTACTTCTTGATCACGACACGACGTCTCCCCCTGAGCCTGAAGGTTTTTCATTAACTGCTCAATGAGGAAGCGCATCAATCTTAACTCGGCAGCCTGGTCGCAGACGAATGTTTTTAGCTCAATATTCTCCTCTTGGATTGTTTCAACTGTCTTCTTCAATTCAGCATTTTCTTTATCTAAATCTGCATTATGTGCCTGAATTTCACCTATTGCCTTTGTTAGGCTCAGGATTTGGACATGTTGGAAATCCACTCGAGATTTGAGTTGAAGAAACCGCTGATTTTCAGCATAGGCGGTAGATGTGGATGGAATGGACTGAATGGGAGAAGGGTTGAATGGTGGTGGAATATATGGCTCATGAGGTTGAGGTGGTGGTGATGGTGGAGCTGTGGTTTGAGGTTGGGTTTGGGGAACTTCTGACTGACTGGCGGATGCAGAGGAAGACCCTTGCATGAACCGATGACGTTTGGCCCTTTGCCTCGTCAGTAGTGGAGCATCATCTTCTTCTTCAAAATCCGAATCTTCAGATTCCCTGGCCTCTCGCCTTCTCGAACCACCTTCATTGATGATCAAACGTGAACCATAAGTTCCAATTTGAACTTGAGGTTCTGCAGACACAGATTCTGGAGCTTCAACTTCGATATCCTCCAGGTCTTCTGATTCTGTAGCGGATGATGACTCATCATTGCCAGTCTGCTCTGGCACATATTCATCAACATCTCTGAATATATCATCTGTATCTACCGGGGGACTAAGCAGCTCATCTACTAACGCTGCTGCAACGTCTTCATTGGCATGTGGACCAGATGCCCATATTTCCTCCAATGTTTGAGCAATCTGCTCGGACTCCGGGACTGAATCGCGAACGGCACTTGAAGTCCCTGCTTCCTGTGCTTGTGGCTGTTCATTCGTAGTAGGCCTGGATGCCTGAATCTGAGTCGCAGATTGTCTTTGTCTTCGCCTTGGATCACTTGGACGCGCACGAGGCTGTTGTTGTTGTGGACGTTGCTGTTGTTGTTGTGGTTGTTGTTGTTGCTGTCGAGGCTGAACTTCTACTTCACATGCCCAGTTGGCCGTATCAGGTGCCACAAAGTTCCTGTCTAAGACAGCTCCAAACAACGGACGAGCAACAGGAACAGCCAATCTTCCTCGGTGTGAGGAACAATCAGCAAATATGCGTTTCTCCATTACATTCACGCTCAAAGAATCATTTGATTGTGGCAGACTTGGCAAAGAGTGGCGTATCAACATCATGACAAAGCGTGGATAAAGCAGAAATCTTTCCCTTTCTGGAGCCGTAATTTGATGAACGAACTCCGTGAAGAACATCTGCGAAAAGCTGTATGGTCGATTGTATACCAATGCAATAACGCCAGACTGGATCTTTGATACAATGTAATCAAATCCAGCTTTCTTCGGTGCAAAACAGACCATGAAGACATGCACCAAGAATCTCCATTGCCCAATCAGGCCACTCTTCATGTATGACGACTTTGTTACATCTAGACTGTAACCCATTCGTTGAAAAGCCGCTTGCCTAATACTTAGTGGAAAGTCAATAGGCCCAGACTCCTCTTCCTCAGATCCTAGCTGCAACACTTGACGCAGCATATCGGCAGAGAATACCAACGGTTGCCCTGCGATCCTTGTTCTCAGCACTGTCGGGGTGACAGAGCAGTCAACTTGTAAGTGATCGTAGAACTGCCGCACATATGAGATTACAATCGGAATGTTCTGAAACAAAGCGTAGCTAATTCTGGATTCAGCTAAGAAGTCCAACACTTCACGAAAACCCTGCGCCTCAGGGATATGATTATCTGGATTAAGAACCATATTGTGCTTGGGAACAAAAGCACGAAGCGCCATATCTGCCCAATACATAAAATTGTTAGAGTTATTAAAAATCAATAAACTTGTTTAAATTCAAATTTGTTTTAATTTGTATTTGATTAAATACAAAATCTAACACAATTAAATTTCCACAAGTTTAATAAAATTTAAATTCAACAAAATAAATAAAGTACAGATTCGAGAGTAACAGATTCGAAGTGCCCATATTCGAATGTAATGGACAGATTCGAATATACCCTTTTCGAGTCTGATGGACAGATTCGAATATCTGGTCATCTCGAATCTATTGATAGATTCGAGAAACCCATGATCAGATTCGAATGTCTATTATCAGATTCGAAAGGCCGACATCTCTTTTTTCAACAAAAATCCAAGATTTTAACCATTTTGAACTAGGTAAATCACATACTTTAGTTCAACTAAGTTCTAATCACTGATTTATGCCTTTAATTTGATATTTTATAGGTCCTAACTTAGTTATTTATGAATAACCCTATTTTGACCAATAAAACATCAAAATGTGATGTTTAAGCCCAAATTTGTGTATTAAACCACCAAAATCTTGTACAATCATGTTGCTTATACCTAGATTTGAAAGTAGAATCGACCACAAAAGCTTTAGAATCGACGAAATGTCGTTTAGTGGAAATACGATAGACTCGAGATTAGATTCGAGATCGCCAGAGATTCGAGAAGTAGATTCGACAACAGTAAAGTAATAAATGACTTCACTATTGACCTATATATACTAACTACCTTCGAGTCTATGCAATTTCGAGTCTACTGACAGATTCGAAGTATCTCACATTCGAGTCTGTCTTAGATTCGAAATTTCCAACACTTAGAAAAATTTCGGAAAATTTTGAAATAATTTCAACTTTTTCCAACTATTTTCTACTGTGTAGTGTAACCAGATAAACTATGCCAAATCTTTTACCCTAAGCTCAGATATTTCACGCATTGTATATTTTATCCAACTTTGAATGCACCCTCAGTAATTTTTGACCTTTTACCTAAGTAAAAACTAAACTAAAATAAAATAAAATAAAATAAACTAAGGTAAAAGTAAAATAAAATTTTGACCAAAAATGTAATCTAAACTTAAGAATAAATTTACAATCTAAGCTACAAAACTTAACAATATATTTTTGATGAGTATAGTTTAAGAAAGGTTCAATCAGATAACGATGTCCGATACTAACTTTCAGTACTTAAACTTTCACACTTAGGAATTTTTGATTCCTTTGATTGTTTGTCGTGACATACCCATTTAGCCGATTGTTGGTATTTTACCCTGTTAAACACTCTACATTTCGGAATATCCCTTGGCCTTTTTATTTATCAGGAAATTATCTCGCGTGACTCAGACATAGACATACTTTTATGATCAAGGCACACAGACAAAAATTCTAACTTGTTGGTATTTGCAAACTTTCTTTAAAAGACAAACATCGGACACAGGTCTGTATTCTCATACAACAAAGTGTCTTAGTTCGGCTTAAGGTTTAACTTTAAAGTTAGCAGATAGCGGTGACAGGTCTGTACTGACGTACAACAAAGCGACATGTCTGCTAACCCGAATCTAAACAGAGACAACAGGTCTGTACTTACGTACAACAGAGTTGCATGTTTTCGACTCTCAGTTACATATGATATTTCTATGCTTTCCATTTTAGATGTATTTGATGTTGCCATACATCCCCAGAAAGTTTGCATACCTCATTTAGACTCAATGTTTGTATGTCTTGTACATAAAAATTAAGACCGATTGGTCATACATCTAAGCTAGTGACACGTTTGACTTTTTCTAGAATATTTTATTAGCCTTTAGATACCCTATATGTATTATGCCTACCAACACATCAAACTAAATAAAGTATAACACTTAGGATTTAGTTGCATTATGTGTGAAAGCCTAAACACTTAGAATCTGTAACGACGGTGCTAATTTTCGTCACTTTGAACCTATGTATCTAAGACTTAACTCCTTTTCTGATATTCTTTTTTTTTTTTGTATTTTTGTAATTTTCTCTCTTTTTTTCTTTTGTTTTTCATAGCAAAACGCATTAAACTAAGCTAATCTACTAACTTACTAAAAATAGAAACTTACTAAAAATAGAAACTTTCCTAACTTAGAAACTTTCCTAAATTAGAAACTTTCCTAAATTAGCAGACTACTGGAAAAAGAAAGAAATATAACAACTATAAAAGGAAATAAAATACTACTAAGGTCAATTTACTCTGGGTTGCGCATTCCATTAAGTTGAATTAAATACTCAAAACGTGACTTATCAAACGCTTTGGTAAATAAATCAGCATTATTATCTTCAGTTGCCACCTTTACCAGTTTGATCAAGTTCTTTTCAGCACAATCACGAATAAAATGATGTCTTATGTCTATGTGCTTTGTTTTACTGTGTTTAACTGGATTATTTGTTATAGCAATTGTTGATTGATTGTCTATCCTAATTGGAGTTTGAGTATAAGCCAAACCGTAATCCCGCAATTGTTGTTGTATCCACAGAACCTGTGAACAGCAACTACCAGCAGCAACATACTCGGCCTCGCACGTTGACACGACTACCGATGTTTGTTTCTTGCATTGCCAGGACACCAATCTCCCTCCGAGGAACTGACAACCTCCAGTCGTAGATTTGCGCGTCAAGCTGCATCCTCCGTAGTCAGAATCTGTGAACGCCTCCAACTCTAGATCTCCCTCCGCGTGATACCAAAGTCCCAGCTTCGGTTTCGACTTGAGGTATCGTAGAATCCGCTTCACAGCCTTCATATGCATCTCCTTCGGATTCGCTTGAAACCTTGCACAAATACAAACAGCAAACATAATGTCAGGTCTTGAAGCAGTTAAATACATAAGTGACCCAATCATGGCCCGATATAAAGTCGGATCCACATCGGTATCACCATCAGTACCCGGCCCGAGATTGTGATTCACTTGAATCGGCGTGCTGAAGTGGGCAGTCAACTTTGTTCCTTCCATCCCAAACCGTTCCAATATGTCATAGACATACTTGGTCTGATGGATAAACATGCCTTCCTTCTTCTGGTCAACTTGTAACCCCAAAAAGAAATTCAACTCCCCCATAGCACTCATCTCGAACTTAGACTTCATAACCTTCTCGAAATCTTTGCACATCTGTTCGTCTGATGATCCAAAAATGATATCATCTACGTACACTTGTACCAAGATAAAATGATCTCCCTTTCTCTTCACAAATAGAGTACTATCTATCCTACCCCTCTCAAAGCCATTTTCTAAAAGATGGTTGGATAGAGTCTCATACCATGCCCTAGGTGCCTGATGTAATCCATAAAGAGCCTTATCTAAGCGATATACTCTATCAGGATATTTAGGATCTGTAAACCCGGGCGGCTGTTCTACATACACTAACTCCTTCACTTTCCCGTACAGGAAAGCACTCTTAACGTCCAGTTGATATACTTTAAATCCTTTGAAGGAGGCAAAATCTAAAAACAACCTAATTGCTTCTAACCTTGCTACTGGTGCAAACACTTCGTTGTAATCGATTCCCTCCTCTTGGTTGAAACCCTTTACAACTAATCTCGCTTTGTTGCGCGTGACTATACCCCGATCGTCTCTTTTGCACTTAAAAACCCATTTGGTTCCTATTGCAATCTCCCCTCGAGGTAACGGAACTAACTCCCACACTTCTAGTTTCCTAAATTGTGAAAGTTCTTCCTGCATCGCTTCAACCCAGGAGTTGTCCTTAAGTGCCATTTGCACATTTTTGGGCTCTACTTGCGATATGAAACACGAATATAGACATGTATGATATGCCTCGGAGTCGTTTATCATCGACAACAACACAGTGTTGTTATTTACACTACTCCGAGTCCTCACACCCTCGTTAGGATTTCCTATGATGCTATCTATAGGAGGGTTCTTGTTAATCCTAGAGGTCTCTATTTCGTCTACCCTTAGATTATCTCCTAAGTTGGATCCTATTTCACCTAAAGGGGGAACAGGCTCAGCTTCCACATTTTCTTCCTCACGGACGTTTTCCTCAGAGGCAGAACTTGATGCTTGAGTCTGATTCTCAGTGTTAGGTTCTTCTGGATTAGCAACTTCTGGAGACCCATCTACAGTCGCAGTAGGCTCGGACGTAGATTCGAACGTGGTCCTCGGAAAAATATGGCCATCGTCATTTAGGTGCAACGTCGCCATGTCTTTGTCGATTGTACCTGCAGTATCATCCAAAGGAATGTTAAATGACTCAAATAACTTATCATAGTCAAAAATCCATTCCGGACCAGTTTGGGGTTCATGTGTATAACTTGAGACTTCAATATTATACACAATCTCCACAGTGCCACTCTTTTTGTTAAAAACCCGTTTGTTTGGTGAGTTTGGCACATAACCTAGGAAGTATCCTTCGTCAGCCTTTTCACCAAACTTCGGTTGATGTTTTGTTCTTAAAAGTGTACATGGTACTCCAAACGGTTCGAATCCAGTTAAGTTAGGTGGCCGTTTATTCAAAATTTCATAACATGTTTTGTTCAATGACTTGACTGTAAGGACTCTATTTAAAATATGGCACGCGGTATTCACTGCCTCCTCCCAAAACATGGTAGGAAGCTTTGAATCCGAAAGCATAGTCCTTGCAGCCTCAATCAATGTTCTGTTTTTACGTTCGGCCACCCCATTCTGTTGTGGTTCATATGGTGCACTGAATTGATGCACGATGCCTTTTGATAGGCAATATACACCAATTACAGAGTTTTTAAATTCAGTCCCATTATCACTACGAATATGTTTAACCCTTGTTCCGTAGGAATTCTCCACTTGGTCTAAGAACCCGATGAGCTTTGCAGCCGTCTCGTCCTTCGTACCTAAAAACAAAAAACCCATGAAAACCGTGAGTAATCGTCAGTGATAACTAAGCAAAACCAACTACCTCCTATACTCCTTTTGTTGATAGGGCCGAAAAGGTCCATATGCAACAAATCGAATGTCGAGGTTATGGAGTTCAGCTTCTTGGACTTGTGTGTCTTTTTATGTTGCTTGCCCTTCATGCACGGTAGACACTTGTCTTCAAATTGAAAGCTCTTCAGAGGCACACCTTGCACCAAACCATGCTTTGTTATGTAGTTCATTTTCCTTAGGTGCAAGTGAGCCATGCGTCTGTGCCACAAAACCGATTCCGTCTCCGAAGCTTTTGATAGTAAGCAGATCGGACCCATCGAATTATCTGGCTTGTTCATGTCAAGCATGTACAAGTCATTCTTCCTTGGAGCCCGCATCAATATCCAATCTTCAGGTATCTTGAATCCCGGCTTGAGCACTAACGCCTCAGTGTCAGTAAATAACACCGAGTTCTTCTTATCACAGATTTGAGATACACTAATGAGATTATGAACCAGTTTATCAACGTGATAAACTTGATCCAATGTAATCGTCCCATTAGTGACTTCTCCAGTTCCAGTGATATTTCCTCCTTTGTTGCCCGCGAATGATACAAATCCCCTATTACCCCCCTTGAAGTCTGTGAGAAGACTTCTTTCCCCCGTCATATGCCTGGAGCAACCACTGTCGACGAACCACTTGTTGTTTGGACCGGTAGTTATCTCCTGCACATGAAAGAAATAGGTTAGTGATCACGGGGAACCCAAGCCATGACTGACTTGGTAATACCATTCTCGTCCACATACTTGAACTCTTTCAAATACCCATCTCGCCTTTCAGGTGACTTGGGCCTTTGAACTGAATTCTGTTGTGGTGCCGAGTGATTTAGATTCACTCTTTGCCTTTGAGTAGGCATTTGTTGTGGTGCTCTAGAATAAGTCTTATTATAATGCATTTCAGACTTTGATCCCTGAGCTTTTACCGGAACATATTGTCTAACAGGAGTATGTGACCTAACTGGAGTGTGTGACCTGCTAGGTGTTGTGCTCCTATAGACTTGTTGAGGTGCTGACCTAGATTGATTAAAGACACGATTCGGTGAATTTGTCCTAACCACTTCTTTTGGTCCAACCTTAACCGGTGTTTGTTTCACAACAAGTTTTGGTGCGGCCTGCACAGTTTTCTCGGTAGGTTGAGAACTACTGCTGCTTGCCACCGTTGGTGAGGGCTTTACAGGTGTTGGGTTCACTGTCTTAGGGGTAAGTTCTGCTTTCCTATTTGGACAGTGAGAAGCAACATGCCCTTTCTCGTGACATCTAAAGCAAGACATCTTATCCATGGACTTTTTGGTTGGTCCCTTAGATCTAGGTGTCTCACTAGTGTCTATTACCTTTGTTACATCTACAGTGTCTGTCTCTTCGACCTGGTCAGCCCATGAAATTTTCTGTTTTCCTGCAGGTGTTTCACTGGAGGAAGACACAAATTTCACTTGCTTGACCTTGACGGTTGAGTCAGTCACCTTAGGTGTATTTTCAACTTTAGGTTCAGGTGTAGGTTCAGGTAGGTCCTCTAAGACTACTGACTTGTCAGTTTTCTCCTGAGGCTGAGGCACGTAGTTTGCATTGAAAGGTGGAGGAATTTCGTGAAAACCTAGACCTACAGGCTTCTTAGACTGTCTTTGGGCATCTAAGACTTTTCCTAGGTTTAGGCTCGAATTCCTAAACTTTTCCAGCTTGCTATTTGCCTCTGCTACCTTAACTTTGGTCTCGGCTAGCTCTATGTCCTTGTCTTTCAGACTTTTGGTCAAGGCTTCTACGTGCTCATACATAAGCTCTATCCTAACACACTGCTCACTCAGTTTGTCTTTTAGAACGATTACGTCTTGAGCATCAGCCTTAAGCTTTTCTTTTAAATCTTGTTTTATATCATTTAGGCTAGCATTTTCTATTTTTAAGTTTTCATTTTGAGCAGCTATGGTCTTATGTGAGTCTAAGACTAGATTTAACCTATCGTTAGAACTAACACATAAAGCACATAAATCACGAAATAGAGAATTAGAAAGACTAACCTTAGAGTTATCAGATTCCACGTTGGCCATCTGAGCAGCAAACTCCAGCACGGTCTGATCATTCGCTTTCTCTACCCACATCGTACTGTTTTCCCTTGTGGTCTGCTCATCCTCTTCACAACCATTCTCCGTAACTTCAGCCATAAAAGCTCTAGCGTTGGACTCCGGATGTGAACTCCAGTCATAAGAACCATCTAGCTGTCTGTCAGAAGTGACATTGGAAATTAGACCCGCTAGATTGGCCTGACCAGATGAAGAACTCGGAAGGTATCTCTGTTGGGACTGACTTTGGAACTGTCCCTGATGCTGACTCTGCCCCTGGTATGTCTCTACCTTCGGTCTTTGACACTCCCTGGCGAAGTGTCCCAATCCCTGACAGTTATAGCATTTCACCTTGGACTTATCAAATCCTATCCCCTTGTTGTTCATTTGGAGATTCCTCCCAGTTCTCTTTATGAATCTCTTAACCCGTTGGGTTACCATGGCCAGTTGCCATTTCAGATCCATTTCCTCTAAGTCATCAGGGTCGACCTGATCGTAATCTTCATCCCAAAGAGCCGGATCATTAATCTTCCCTTGAACGCAATTTCCGTATGCGGCCACAAACGAAGCAAGTAGATTCAGATGCTCTTCCGCTGACTTTGCGCTCATAGGCATCTTCGAATAGCTCTGACTGGTCGATGCCTGTTGGACTTGAGGTTGCGGTTCTTCCGATCTTCCTAACCCTAAGAACGCGCGATTTAGTGAGTCTTCGGACTCTGGTGGCGATGACGTTTCTCCGGTGAAAAACGCTGTAGCACTCTTCTGATCAGCTGTCACTGATGATTTTGATGTCTTTCCAAAATACATAGCCGGATTTTGGACTTGCTCGTAATCAGTCTCAGCCTTTATCATTTCGAAGTGATATGCCCTCAACGTTCCCACGATGTCATCCAGTGATTGAGCATAGTATTTATCTTCATTCAGCTTAATCATTGCCACGTACATAGCCCATTTGGCCGGTAGGGCATCAAGAAGCTTGTTGTTCTTGTCACTGTCCGAGTACTCAATGCCATGACTTTCAAGCTCTGTTATCAGATGATAAAATCGTGTGATAATATCATCCAACTGTTCATCCTTAAGAGCCTTGAAAATTGCAAACTGTTGGGTCAATAGCTCTGTACGCTTTCTACGTACCCGTGGATTACCCTCACACCTTTTCTGAAGAGACTCCCAAAGCTCTTTCGACGTCCTCTGAGTCCGAAATGTGTGCAAGATATCTTGAGGTAACGCCATTCGGATAATAGAGAAAGCCTTGTTTTCAGCTTCAAATAGTTTCTTGTCATCCTCTTTCATCATCTGGTATGACAGAACCTTTTGACGGCCTTCTACCTCAGATACTGGTGGAATGTACCCTTCATCTATGCACACCCACATGCGCATATCGTTGAATCGTACAAAATCCGTAAATCTATCCTTCCACCAGTAGTAATCCTCAACTTTCATCAGCTTAGGTGGTGCATTGGCCTTCCCAACTTCGTGATCCATCTCAAGGAATTTCTGAAGGTTTGACATCTTTTCTGAAACAAATTGAATTTAGACTTAATTAATTTAATTCGAAACTAATTTGAATTAACTCTTTCGAATCTAGATAGATTCGAATGTAATTAGATTCCAATTTATTTGGGATTAAATTCGATTAAGTATTTTAATTCAATTAGATTCGAAATATGTCAGACTCGAACAATTCCTTAGATTCGAAGAGAGGTCAGATTCGAAGGACCCCTTAGACTCGAAGACCCTTAGAATCGAAGGCACAACAGAATCGAAATTCAGCAGAATCGAAGGTCAGACTCGAAACAGTAACAAACTCGAAACAAACTCGAAACAGTATAGAATCGAGATCCAATTCGAATGTATTAACAGATTCGACACACCACAGACTCGAAACTGACTGAAATTGACTCGAAAGGAGCGTATTTTGGTTAGACTCGAAAATAAAGTAAAACCCTAATTACCCCTATAGATTCGAGCGCCGCAAACTCGAAAAACGGCTAACACTTTGATTTTTGACGTTTTACGGATTAAATCACTATTTTTCAAATGAAAAATAATGATTTCGACCAAAAACGTGAAAAACGACAAAGTGTTTCCCGAATATGAATTTGCTAAGCTCAAAAACACGTTTTTGAGAGAAAAAAAACCGTCCAACTAGCGTCAAGAAACCTAGAATGTTTCTGATGAACACGAAGAACACCACGAACACTCCGTGGGCTCTGATACCACTTGTAAGGTCTTCCACTGACAGATCTATCTAGACGCGGACCCGTTAACGAGTGCGGAATCCTCGTTGACGGTTAGACGGACAACTCTCAACCAACGGAAACACGGAGACTATTAGACGCTGAACGAACGACACACGAACGATCCTACGTACTAATTCTCTCCGAAACGGGACTCACCTAGCTGATAAACTCGAGATCGCCTATTGCTTAATTCCTCACGAATTCTGCCAAAGGTCAGCTAATCATTCGAGTCTATCCCTAATTATAGACCCTGATTCGAGTCTGTTGTGGGCCAACCTCGAATCTGGCCTAAGGCCTCATTCGAATCTGTCCATCTGACAGATTCGAATCTAGCCCATTCGAATCTAAGGATACATTCGAATCTATCACAGATTCGAATGCCTTCCTTAACCTATTCGAATCTAGCCTATACACTTAAACACTTACGTGATGAAACTTATGTTTTAACTTATGCTTGACACACTCTTTGACCTTTATGTTTGAACTTCTTGTAATATGTTACATCAAGTTCAAACACACAATCAATAACAGACAAACACATATCAAACATATATATCAAAACACTTGTTAATATTCAGAATATTACTTAAATCATAATGCAGATCGATTAGACTGCTATCGTCACACAGGGTGTACCAACAAGTAATTGAAGTGAAATGTGCCAAAACAAAGCATACTCGACAAGTTCCACACATACTCAGCGAGTTCTCATTTTAACAGAATGGTTTGAACTGCACCATACTCTGCGAGTTCCCAGCCATACTCAGCGAGTATGCCATATTCCAGAACCGAATTTCTCCTTCGTACTCGGCGAGTTTGCCCACTTACTCGGTGAGTAAACCCGAAAACCTGAAATTCTCTGATAATTCCTGCATCAAGCCAGAGCCAATAGGGAGTCGAAAACACATGAACAAGACGAGTTCATCTCGAGAACTCGGCGAGTTGGTCTTCCTGGAACTCTAATCAGAAGGTGACAACACTTAAACTCGGCGAGTATTTGTCACATACTCGGCGAGTTCCTCCCAGGCTATAAAAAGAATTTTCTCTGCACATTTATGAGGGATGAATTTTTATCAAAAAAACCACACATATATTCTCTGATTTCTTGAGGAAGAAGGAAGGCAAAGAAGATTACCAACTTCGAGTTTTCACTTAAAGAATTGCATCTTCATCATCATACACCATTAGGGTGTTTTTCGTGTATTTAAGTTAATCTTAATGTGGAAATGCTTGCTTATTGTAAGATGAGGTTTTACTTCATTAGTATGGAGTAGTTTTGCTATGTAATCATTTTGGAAACAAACCATAGACATTGTATGATTTATATTTTGTATATGATTGGATAATATGTTATAGTTTGCATACTTTGAATGAAAATCTTGTTGTTATGTGTGAGACTTCTTAAACTTGCTATGAGTGCTTCATTATTTCTGTAATGAGAGTTTGAAATAGTTGGTATTTATTTTTGATGAACCAAACATTTTGGTATTGTTGAATCTTTCTACTAGAGATGGTGAAAGAGTGTGTTTAATCGGTGTTTTCATAATAACGAGAGGGGATTTATGTCTTTATGAGAATCTATCATGAATGTTACGTATTTGGTGTTAACCGAATCATCGTAAAAAGTTCGTAAACTTATTGTGAGCATTCGGCTTTGCATGACTCAAGTTTTGAACATTTAAAAGAGATTTTCGTGTTCACGTCATGACTTATGGGATTATTATGCTATAACGAGAAATCTATATAGCTAGATGATCACTATTCACATCTTAAACCAATATTGTATTCATGAATAAGAGATTTGAGTGGGTATGATATTGGTTGTTATGATAAAATAAAATCAAACATATATTAGAGATTTGTGTGTATGTATCTTTGGAATCATGATTGACATATTATTCAATTTGCGCTTTCAATTGTTCATCCGATGTTTAGAGGGAGTAATCCCATTTGATTACATGTTTCATTTTATCAGAAATCTAAGTAATTAATCTTTTCTTCTGCTCGTGTGTATTGTTGTGATAAATCTTTTGTCAATATTTAGTTTTATACGCAGTTTAAATCAACCTTTAATCATAGCTAGTTATTAATTGACGACTTATTATCATCATTCCACCAATTGTCCCTGAGTTCAATTCCCGGCCTTACGTAAGCTATACTAGTATACGATAGGTAATACTTGCCTATTTGTCCGCTAGTTTTAGTTTATTTAATTCCATTTCATAATTAAAATTAAGGTGTGCTAGTGGCATATCAAGTGTTTGGCGCCGTTGCCGGGGATAATAACGGTGATTTTGAGAACGGTTGAACGTTTCTATATTAGCGATCCTTTCGGGGATTTATCCCCGAAAGTTAATTTCATTGTCTTTAATTCATTGCATTATAATTTCTTGTTCTAGATCACACGTTGGTTTCCCTCTTTCTTGTAGGAGTTTATGAGCCGGAATCTCCTCTCGGATTTGACCGAACCATTGACCGATCCGGAGAGATTACTTCGAATGAAGAATAAGCAAAAGAAAGGAGAACCCTCGTTTGAACAAGAATCACTGTCGACACCACCGACCGCATCCCCAATTATAGTAGAGGATCTTGAGGCGTCGGGACAAAGAACAGAACCAAAAGTTGAAGCCAAAATAGCGGAAGAAGACAATCGCACCATGAGGGAGCGTTCCAAGGTGACCAACATCGGGTCGGGATCGGCAATCGTACGCCATCCCGTTCAAGCGGCATATTATGAGATCAAAACGAATTATCTCCAATATTTGAATCAAATGTGCCCCTTTAATGGTCTTGACTCCGATGATCCAAACGCCCATCTAACTCGGTTCTTGGATATTTGCGACATGATAAAGATTTGAGAAATGCCCGAAGAATCCTTGTGCCTTCGTTTATTCTCTTATACGTTGAGGGGAGCAGCTTAAACGTGGTTTGAATCACTAGCGCCACTGTCGATCACAAATTAGGAGGAACTTGTAGACCGGTTCCTAAGGCGGTACTTCCCTCCCTCTAAAACTGCTCGTTTAAAAAATGATATCAGTAACTTTTTGCAGGAAAGCGAGGAGTCATTGTATGAAGCGTGGGAAAGGTACAAAGATCTTTTGAGAAAATGTCCACATCATGGGTTGGACACATACAATCAAGTTTACACATTCTACACCAGACTCCTAAGTTCAACAAGGCAAATATTGGATTTGAATGCCGGTGGATGTGTGATGGACAAAAAACCTACCGATGCTTACAAAGCGATAGAAACCGCAGTCACTAACACTCATGAGTGGAACTCTTCAAGACATAGGATCGTTCGCGGTGCTCTTAAGCAAGGGGATGAGGTGAGTTCCCTGAAGGATGAGATTGCGAAAATGGGTAAGCAAATTGTTCAACTACAAAACCTGAAAGTAGCAAATCAAGTGTGCCAATTGTGTGACGGTCCTCATACCGCAAATGAGTGCACCAAAAGGATGACACTTCTAAATAGACAATCCACTATTAAGTCTATTCAAGAAGTGTGTCAACTTTGTGGAGGACCACACATGGCAAGAGATTGTGTGAATGACGATACGGAGGAAACGTTAGAAGAGGATGTGTTGTATTCTTATGGTGATAGATTTGACAACCACAAGGTGTGAAGACCTCCTCTTACGGGGCAGTCCTCAGAGTCTAGGTTCCACATCTTGCAACACGATATCAAGTACAAAATATTAGGATTAAGTTTAATACAGTTTTAGTGCAAATTAGAGTTTTCAAATTAAACTTATAAAGGGCACAAGACTAATCTAATTCATGTCGTCATACATTCAAATCAAATCTACCCAAACCACCACAATTATCTCTGCCAATCAGTACCGAAGGGTTTGTAGAGTAGTGGTCTATAGAAAAATTCAATCTTGATCTTGTAAGACCTAAGAACTAGGTCCAGCAGGTGACTTTCCTTTATCTTTTCCTGTAAAAAGTGTAAACAACATCTGTAAGCAAAGCTTAGTGAGAATATAGATTTTCAGATTACATGCATTAATCAAGCGGATCATGGGTCAAAGCGTGATATGTCTGGACTGCGGCTACAGCCATTCATGATTGAGACATAGAATTCATAGAATTGGATGATGTTCAGCCCACGCTCACGCTTTTAGTGGAGGAAGCTATCCACTTATGTTGGGCTAGCTACCAGCGGTCTTCATGGGGGAACATCAGAGTATCAATGCCAAGTTCAATAGAACTGGTGACATAGCTAGGTCTAGAACAATAGATCGACAAGGCTAATCATACTAAGCTGAATCAATATGTCAAAGATGCGCAATAAGGAAAGCATAGTAATCAAAGTCATGATAGCAATAATTTCATAGCAATATCTGAAATGAACTGTAAGTACAATGTCATGCGAAATGATAAGTCAAATAGCTATCATGATCCACAGGGCATCACCGAACCATGGTGTGCACAGGTCACAATCCAGCTGAGCAAGTATGAATGTCAAATAATCTATCATCAACAATATGTCTCAACCGGAAGTCTAGCATGCAAAACCGAATATCTATAACTCACTGGTTCTGTGGTCTTTATCAAGCAGATTTAAAATTCACCACCTGATCTCTGTCAATTCTTTTCAATTCTGTGACCCGCTTTCAATATCTTTAAATCTTTAGATCTTTGTTCAGAATTTATTTGAAACTGTCCAGAATCATATCGTATCAATGTCATTAGCTTTTAGCTTTAAAAATCTTTATCTGATATGATTTTGATAACTAATAACTCATTAATCTTTCATCATAAATTCTTGGGTATTGAACTTGTAAAATATTATTTATTTGTGGTTTTAATTTATCAAAAATAGGATGTCCAGATTTGGACCGAAATGGGCCATCCGAATTGTGACCGACCGAACTGGCCATCCGAAGTAGGTTGTCCGTAATGGGAAATCCGGACTAGGTTGATCAGGAATTGAATCCGAAACAGGTCCGAAACATAGGATCCAAAATGGATCCGAATTAGGCTGCATCCGAAGTAGATCCACAATAGATCCTAAATGGTCATTCCATCCGAATTCGGTCCCAACCGAATTCGGATCCTTATACTTAGAAATTTTCCAGAAATTGTTCTTGGTGTTCATCTTGTGTTCATTAGGATTTTTACCAAAAATTCACTAGACAGATATTTATTAACATGCAACTTAAGAATAAGTTATATTATCATTATTGGGTTGTTTTTATACTATTTTCCCTATCCTTAACACACTTATTTGATCAAAATCATCCAAAATATGCCACTTTTGTCAAGAACACATATTTTTATAAAAATTCAGATTTTCGTTTTAATTGGTTGATCCAACCCAAAAATTTTTTTTTGCATAACTTCTTTTAACTTAAACACATGATTATCTACTAAAAACTCAAACATGCAACAACATTTAAATCTTTAAATCCTTAAATTATCGGTTTTTCACAAACACCGAACCAAACTCCTATAAATTCGAATTTTAAAGGGTTATTACCTTGAATTCTTTGTAGTTTCTTGTTAATTGATGTTGCTTGTAACTCCTTATTGATTAGATCTTCAATTGATTGAAAATTTATGGATTTTCTTGGATGATTTGTGAAGTAACCGTCTGTAGAGAGAGAAAGAAGAGAGAGATAGTTAAAATCTTAATTGTGGTTAATGAGCATTTATGCTCAATTTCTTGTTTTATATATTTTAACTTTGGTAATATGTTCACATTTTAACCCTTCACTTTTATATCTGTACATCTCTTTTATTTAGTCACTTAAATAATTTATAACATTTGTATAATCTTAATTAAATAACAAAACTAAATAATGTAATAAAATTACATTATTGAATCAAATACTAAAAATTGAGTTCAGTTAAAAGCTAGGTTGTTACAAAAGGGAAAGCTAGCTTTTCAACCACCACCTCAACAATATTATATCCCAATGTTGACAATCGGAATCATCCAAATTTCTGATGGCGTCAACCGAATGACCAAGCTCCGATGATACCCCCGGGATTTGAGGGTGCTAGTTTCTCCAACCCGAACCAAAGAAACAACTCATACCAACCTCGTCATCCAAACACCGACCAATATCAATCCCGACAACCAAATCAAACAACCAATACATCACAACAACCACACCAAGCTATAAATGCCACCACTCCATCAACTTAAACCAAGCCCACCCTTGAAGATATAGTGAGGGGACAACAAGCTTCCATTCAAAACCTCGAAAAAGGTTGAGCCGGAAAAGGAGGCTACAAAGGATGAGGCACAAACTTCAAGCCCACCAAGTACCGTGCAAGTCCCACCTCCTTCCACGAAACAAGTCCTGATCGCCAAACCGAAGGCACCTTTCCCGAGTCAGTTAAAACAGGAAAAGGATGAGGCCCAATTTCATAAATTCCTTGAGCTATTTAAGCAATTGCATATTAACTTACCTTTTATTGATGTTATCTCACAAATTCCTACTTATGTTAGGTTTCTCAAGGATATCATCACCAACAAGAGGAAGCTCAAAGGAACTATAAAACAAACTACGTCAAAAGCTAACGGATCCAGGGAGTTCTACTATTCCTTGCCACATTGGTAGTTTAGTTAACACGAATGCACTTGCGGATCTTGGGGCAAGCATAAATTTAACGCCCACATCTTTATATGAAAAATTGCATTTGGGAGATTCGCAACCGACCAAAATGAGCATTCAATTGGCCGATCGGTCAATAAAGAATCAAAGGGGAGTAGTCGAACATGTGCTTGTAAAAGTTGAAAATTTTGTGTTCCCTGTGGGTTTTGTTATCCTAGATATGGAGGAAGACAGCCATGTACCCCTTATTTTACGGAGGCCCTTTTTGGCCACTTCACAAGCTATTATAAATGTGTTTGATAAAAAGCTCACTTTGAAGGTCGGCAATGAGTCTGTCACATTTTCAATTGATAAAGCCATGCAACATGCATCATTTACCGCCGACACTTGTTACCACGTGCACGCATCTGAAGAAGCTTTTGATTTTGTTTTTCATCTCTTTTGTCATACAACTCCAAGGACATCTACTCAATAGATGAAGAGGTAAAATTTGTTTATTTTGAACAATTTTTGGAGTAGTTGACACCATTGTCGATCATTGATCCACCTCCGTTTCCTTTGGATGTTGATTCTATCTCTCACGATCATAATTCTTGTCGTGTCAAATCATCTCTTGAAGACCCACCAACTCTTGAGCTCAAAGAGCTCCCAATCCATATTGAGTATGCATTCCTCCATGAGGAGTCTAAGTTTCCGGTTATAATTTTGTCAAGTCTTTTGGGCAACCAAAAAATTAGACTCCTCAACACTCTTCGAGCCTAGAAAGGGGCTATTGCATGGAAAATTACCGAAATCAAGGGTATTAGTCCTTCATTTTGCAGCATAAAATTCTCATGGAGGAGGACTACAAACCCGTTGTCCAAAGACAACGTCATTTGAACCCGAATATGATGGAGGTGGTAAAGAAAGAGGTAATTAAGCTTCTTGATTCTGGGTTGATATATCTGATCTCGGATAGCCCATGGGTGAGTCCGGTTCAAGTTGTGCCCAAAAAAGGTGGCATGACTATCGTTCACAATGAAAACAATGAGATCATTCCGACGAGAACGGTAACGGGATGACGTGTATGTATCGATTATCGCAAACTAAACGACGCCACCCATAAGGATTTGTCGTTCATGGATCAAATGTTAGAACGATTGGCCGAAAATGAAATTTATTGTTTTCTCGATGGGTTTTCAGGATATTTTCAAATTCCCATCAATCCTGAAGACCAAGAGAAAACAACTTTTACTTGCCCATATGGAACTTTCGCTTATCGCCGGATGCCTTTCGGGTTGTGCAACGCACCCGCTACTTTCCAAAGGTGCATGATGACAATTTTTCATGATATGATTGAGAGTTTTATGGTAGTTTTCATGGACGATTTTTCGGTCTATGGAAATTCATTTGATTCATGTCTAGCAAATCTCGATCGCATGCTTGCTCGATGTGAGGAAACAAATCTCGTGTGGAATTGGGAGAAGTGCCATTTTATGGTACAATAGGGTATTGTCTTGGGACATAAGATCTCAAGTGCGGGAATTGAGGTTGATAGAGCCAAAATTGACACTATCTCGAAGCTTCCTCCTCCCATAAATGTGAAAGGCATTAGAAGTTTTCTTGGTTATGCGGGTTTTTATCATCGTTTCATCAAAAATTTTTCAAAGATCACACGCCCGATGAGTTAACTTCTCGAAAAGGACACCCCGTTTGTCTTTGTCCAAGAATGTCGTGATTCCTTTGATCTCCTGAAGGATAAGCTCACACACGCTCCTATCATGATAGCTCCCAATTGGTCCCAACCTTTCGAGCTTATGTGTGACGCTAGCGATTTCGTCGTGGGGGCCGTTTTGGGCCAACGAGTCAATAATCACTTCCAACCAATTTATTACGCAAGTAAGACTTTAACGGACACTCAAGAGAACTATATTACTACCGAGAAGGAACTTCTTGCCATTGTCTTTGCGTTTGATAAATTTCGGTCATACCTCGTTCTCTCCAAAACGGTCGTTTACAACGATCATTCGGCTCTTCGGTTCTTGTTCTCCAAACAAGACGCCAAACCTCGTCTTATCCGTTGGATTCTTCTCCTACAAGAATTCTTCATCGAAATCAAGGATAAGAAAGGATCCGAAAATCTCACGGCCGATCATCTCTCCCGTCTTGAAAATCCAAATCTTGAAGGGCTTCATGACTCATCCATCAATGATAAATTTCCAGATGAGTCCCTGATGAAGCTCGTGGTTGATTCTGAGGCTACTTGGTTCGCCGACATTGCCAAATATTTAGCTTGGGATACATTGGTTAAAGGCATGTCGTTCCAACAAAAGCAAAAGCTTCTCTCCGATTGCAAGTATTATTTTTGGGAAGAACCTTTTCTCTTTAGAGTTGGTGCGGAACAAGTGATTTGCCGTTGTGTGTTTGGCAAGGAGTGCCAAGAAATTCTTCATCACTGTCACGTTGGACCAACCGGTGGTCATTTGGGACCAAGTAACACCGCCAAAAAGGTGTTCGATTCTGGTTTCTATTGGCGTACCATCTATAAAGATTCATAATTCATGGTCCAAACATGTGATCAATGTCAAAGATCCGGAGACATCTCTAAACGAGATGAAATCCCCAAAATCCAATCCAAATTTGTGAGGTCTTTGATGTTTGGGGGATCGATTTCATGGGGTCATTCCCCCCTTCTCGTGGAAATAAGTACATTCTTGTGGCCGTTGACTACGTTTCGAAATGGGCCGAGGCTCAAGCCTTGCCCTCAAATGATGCCCGAGTTGTGCTAAAGTTCTTGAAAAAACTCTTCTCCTGTTTTGGTGCCCCTAAGGCCTTGATTAGTGATCGAGGGACACACTTTTATAACTCCCATATGGAAAAGGCCTTAGCTCGTTATGGTGTGAAACATCGCACTGGCAGTTCATATCACCCACAATCGAGTGGGCAAGTGGAAGTCACAAACCGTGGATTGAAAAGGATCTTGGAGAAGACGGTTGGAATCAACCGTAAAGAGTGGCCTGATAAGTTGGATGACGCACTTCGGGCGTTTAGAACGGCTTTCCAAACTCCAATCGGCACCACTCCATTCCGTTTGATATATGGGAAATCATGTCATCTTCCCGTCGAGATTGAGCCTAAGGCGTTTTGGGCCTTAAAAGAATGTAATCTTGATCTTTCCTTGTCCGGTGGGCTACGAAAGGCTCAATTGCTTGAATTGGACGAATTATGACTCCAAGCTTACGAAAATTCAAGCATTTATAAGGAAAAGACCAAGATATTTCATGATGCTCATCTCAAGAATCGTTCGGACATCAAAGAAGGGGACCGGGTATTGCTCTTTAATTCTAGATTAAAACTTTTTCTCGGAAAGTTGAGATCTCGTTGGTCCGGCCCTTACACCGTCAATAAGGTATTTCCGTATGGCACATTTGAATTGCTTGATCCTAATGATAATGAAACATTCAAGGTAAATGACCAACAATTGAAGAAATACTTTGAAAACTTGGAAGTTATCGGTGAGGATGTCGAAGCCCTCACATTATTAAATGCCGAAAAATAAATAATCGAGGTCGAGTCAAGCTTAAGACTCGAAAATAAATAAGCATGTCGTTCATTTGTGTTCCATGTTTGTGTAGTTTTGATTTTCTGTGGTTTCGTTGTCAAAAATCTCGTTTTTGTTGTTTTGGTACAAGTTTTAATTTTTCTTGGTTAAAATCAGTAGGTTTGAGAAGAACTCGCCGAGTTCATCTCATACTCGCTGAGTTCATAAGCTGAAAATCATTCTGGAATCTGGCGAACTCGCCGAATTCATATGCATACTCCTCGAGTTTGAGCCAAAAATAACATTCTGGAATGGGGTAAAACTCGCCGAGTTCCTTTTAATACTTGCCGAGTATGTGGGCCAACTGATGCACTATTTTCTTTTTTTTTTAATCTTAAAAAAAATATCGGTCAAACAGAGCATCTCGAGGTCTGACCCCCGCGTCAGAACTCGCCGAGTAGGTCCTGAACTCGCCGAGTACCCCTGCAGTTTTAACCCTAATTCCTTTTTATAATCTTCACTTTTCATCTCCTCTTCTCTCTTCTCCCTGCGCTGACAGCCGCATTCCACCACCATAGACCTCCGTTTTTGACCATATTCTTCCAAAATCTTCATAATTCTTGCTTCCCTATTGTCAAATACAAGTGTGGGATCTTTTTTCAGGTGTTTTTGGGTCATTCTCACCGTCATCCGCCGTCCGCCGCCACCACGTCGCCGGAATCTCGCTGGAATCTGGCCGGATCTTCTATAATCTTTGCTCTTTCGTCTCGCATCTACTATTTTTGGTATACTCCTTGTCCCTTGTTACGAAATTGTCAAAAATCTCTCGTGCAAATTTTCTTTTTCTTTGCATTTTAGTGTGTTTATGTTGCAAGTTCATGATGAGTCTTGAATTTTTGTTTATGTGTTGTTTTTAATTTTTAAATTTTGTGGTTATTATTGCATTTTTATTTTCTTGTTTAAATTTGTATATATGAATTTTATGTTCTGCTTGATAGATCTTGCATTTTAGCATGTTTAGTTAACTTTTAATTCTCATGGTTATTTTGTTATGTTTGTAGGTTATCTTAGTTTAGAAGTTTTGTTTCGTAAAAGTTTAATGTAATTTATGTGTTTAGCTAGTTTAAATTTTGTGTTTTTAGTTTTCTTTGTTTTTATGCTTTGCTAATTTTTTAGTTGTTAGTTTTTAAATTTTTGTCGTTAACTTTGCAAGATTTTTTTGTGAATCTCTTTGTTTGTGTTTGTTGTAGGTTTAGTAAATCTACGTAATCCTTGTGTTTCTTGTAGATAACATTCACTGTTCGTTTTCAAAATGTTGTTTCTGTGAGTTCAATTCATTGTTCCGTTTTATGTACGTGTTCATGCATGCAATCATTTTGTCGTCTATTGCATGCCTAGTGTGTAGTCTGTACTTAGAGTTGTTTATTTCTTTTTCTTCTGTACCTTACTTTTAGACTTTGTATATTCTTATTTTATTTTAATTTTCATTTTGTGTTAGTTTATTCTTTTGCTTATTTTATCCTTGCATGAGAGATAATTATGAGATTACCAAATAAAAAGACATATGTCTTCTTGCATGTCACGCATGATATGATATGATTGAGTGTAGTTGTTATAGTTTATCACGGTTCTTTTGTGAGACGTCAGGATTTAGTCCCAATAATAAGTGTGGAAACGGTTGTGCTAAATGTTGTTTTGGTTTTTTTATCCCTTCATAATTTTAAAGCTAATGTTGTCGCTTGAATTCTCACCGTTGCTCTTCACTTATGATATAGGAAATGTCTGGGGCTTCAAAACGCAGCCGTGCCAGCAGCTCCCGCCAAAGGTAGCCATCACCGGAGTCAGACTCCAGTAGTGACGATGTTCAAATGAGGATGATTTATAATGCTAATCATGCTTTTATGTCATTCTCCGGTGTGTCAACTGGGCAGAGGCGTGATTACAGGGACCTGCTTAATAGTTTGGCGAGTCGCGAACTCGACCATGGGAGGTGTATTAATTGGGCCTTCCTGGGTCGCATTCAATGTGACCCGCCTCATCCTAATATCCCTGAGCAGTTGGAGGCGGCGTTTACTATAGTGCACGGAGGGTTTGTATCCCGGACTTGGTTTAATTTGCTATCTATCAGGGAGCCATTTACGTGGAGTTATGCCTCGAGTTTTACTCGACATTCACCTTTAGTGAGGCTGTGACTAATATGACAGCCCAGGATACTGTGCAGTTCAGTCTCGGGGGAGCGAGCCGATCTATGTCGGTCGTCGAGTTATGTCACCGTCTGGATTTATACTCCGATTCGGACATCCGACATCGTGACTTTGACGACTATCTGTCGGGGGGAACTCTGAAGGCACATGCCGCTTTTGATTACCATGGCTTCTGGAATGAGATCGCCACAGGAGATTACATGGTCTCCAGAGCTTATGAATCCAAGATCCGTAACCCCTTTCATCGGCTCATCCATAGATGCATCACAGTTGATGCATTCATTCAGAAGGAAGGTCAGGAGAAAATAACAAAGCCTGACCTTTGGCTCATCCATTCTGTTCTTCATCCGGAAGAATATGTCTCCATCCCTTACCAGTTGGCGTTATATTTTTTGCATGCCACCACAGGTCGCTCGGGAGCCAGTGCCATTTGAGGCGGGCGGTTTATCACACGCCTGGCTCGTTCTTTTAATGTTTTAACCCCATCGGTAATCCGAGGGCTTCGAGAGAGCAACCCGACGGGAGACACGGATGAGCTATACTTCCGCCGAGCCCGCGTCTTGCAGACGCCGATTGGACAGGAGGAATTGATCTTGATGTGCCCGACCCTTCCCCCTAATCAGGACCCTCCCAAGCAGCAGCTGCGGAGACGACAACAGCCACAACCTTCCCACTCGTCTCACGTTGATTTCGGCCCGGGTCCATACCTATGGGAGTCACGATTTGACAGGCTGGATGACTGTTTTGCACACATGAGCTTAGATCGGGATCAGTTGCAAGAAAAATATGGCATGTTGCAGGAGCAGAATCATCTGCTCCGGCAAAACCTCAGTAACACCGATCATCTCGGGTCGGTGTTTAATCAGTAGGCCCACGAGACTGGACGTTACTTGCAACATATTCAGACGTCCGTGGACAGTCTCTTTTGTTTTCATCCCCTTGAATATCAGTCGATGCAGCCTCCAACCCCGCACCCTTATCAGTATTACCCATACATGCCATGGGATGCAAACCAATATCCTCCACTCCCTCCTGAAGACGAATGATTCCCGATTTTTAGTTTTCTTGGAAAGCTGTGTATTTGAACAATTTTATTTTTTGTTGGTTGTGATGTAAAGGCTCAATGCCTTAAGACACTTTGATTTTTCTGCACTTTTAAAACTTGCGATTTTTTATTTTAATTGCTTTCTAATTTTCGTGTTTCTTATTTCCTTACCGTGGTTGGTTATAATTTTTGTCTACGCTTGTTATTGCTTAATATGTATTTCTTGCACAAAATTTTTGTCCGACTTGGTTTGCCTTCCAGCTCGTCACATCTCGAGTTTCTCCCTTCCTACACTTCAGGGAGATTTCTCGACTCACTTGCTTTACTTATCATTGCTTAGTTGCTCGTTTATTTGTTTATTACATTGAGGGCTATGTATAATTGTCAAGTGTGGGAATAAAAGAACCATTGATGGTTCTTGAGTGGCTTTTCCTTTCAAGCATATTTATATATACTCATACGTCGCATCTTTTGTTAGGTTGAAAATCCTGTGGCATATCTTGTTTATGGTTCATATTTTAGGATACAAATTTTTGAAGTTCCATTTAAGCATGTTTAGGTATAAAAGAAATTCATTTCTAAAAGGTTTGTTTTCAAACTTAGCATGATTTGCACATTTTAACCAAACGTATCACCTTTCTTCGTGAGCATTTGTGCCATATCGAGCTTTAAACATATATTAATAGTCGCTCGCATTTCGTTTGGTTTTATGTGTGATATTGTCGGTTGTGTATGCATGTTAGAACTTGCTTTTGCGATGCATCTCGAAAACACAATGATCAAGTTGTATGCGGTTTCGTGATAGAGGCAGTTAGGAAACCCTTCTTTTGGCTTTCGTTTCTTTTTCCGTCACAAAAGTGTTCCCTTAGTCCAAAATTGTGCCTTTAGCCTTCCTTTTCTTTTTAACCTAATTGCCGTTATTTCAGAAAGGGCTCGTGTTTTTGTTATTTGAGGTGATTGTTTTTGTTAGTATTTAGTGGATGAATTCCATGCTTGATTGATGTCATAAAAAAACCGAAAAAGCGTTGTAAAAAGAAAGCATAGCAAATAAGAAAGCCTAATAGAGGCATTTGCTAAGTATATTTAAGCTAGAAGTATCAAGTGTTTTGCTCGGGAATTTTTGAAGAACAAATTTTTCCCTTTAAATCCGGTTCTCGTGTTGTTAGCCGCTCTCATTCTATTTTTCCGTCCTTTCCCCTCTTTCCTTTTCGGTTTTAAGCCCTCTTGATATTCGCATTTCTCTTGATCGAGTGTTGTAGATTTGAGGCTCCAGCAAACTTATGTTCATGTATATTTTTGTGTGTTGCAATTGAGAGACCTTGTCAACCGAAACACCAAGGGTTGAGTGTTCATATAGTGATTTTTGGTCATGCTTATTTTGTTCTCAAAAAGTTTTGGTTGTTTAGCTTCTATTCCTATTTTATATTTTAATGGTTCTTGATTTTTTGTGATCCTTGCTATGTGTTCATGTAAGTCAGAAATGCCTTACGATTTTCATCCTTGTTCGAAAGATGTCGAGTTTTTATGCGTTTCTCATTTTATAAAGTCTATATATATATGCTTGTGTAAGAGTTGCTTGAGGACAAGCAAAGCTTAAGTGTGGGAATGTTTGATATCGTCCATTTCATACATATTTTATCAGACGATATCTCGTGTTTTGCATCTTCATTTGGTTAACTTTTGTCTCCAATTCAATCTTATTGGATTATGTTTTCGTTAGGTTCTTGTTGAGTAATTGAATTGAAATGTGCCAAAACAAAGCATACTCGAGGAATTCCACACATACTCGGCGAGTTCTCAGCTTAATAGAATGGTTTGAAATGCACCATACTCGGCGAGTTCCCAGCCATACTCGGTAAGTATGCCATATTCCAGAACCAAATTTCTCCTTCGTACTTGGCGAGTTTGCCACTTACTCGGCGAGTAAACCTAAAAACCTGATATTCTCTGATAATTCCTGCATCAAGCCAGAGCAAATAGGGAGTCAACAACACATGAACTCGACGAGTTCATCTCGCGAACTCGGTGAGTTGGTCTTCCTAGAACTCCAATCAGAAGGTGACAACACTTAAACTCGGCGAGTATTTGTCACATACTCGGCGAGTTCCTCCTAAGCTATAAAAGGATTTTCTCTGCACATTTATGAGGGACGAACTTTTATAAAAAAAACCACACACATATTCTCTGATTTCTTGAGGAAGGAGGAAGGCAAAGAATATTACTGTAACATCCTCGGATTTAAATTATTATAATTGAAGTTTATTAAGTTTAAATTTGTAAGTTAAGTTGATTTATGAAAGTTGGTACGGAATTTGGATTAATTATAAAGTTTGTTGTATTGTTTGGAAATTTAGAAATTTCAATTTATTTAAGTGAAAGTAATTATTTAATTATTAGGGATAGTAAATAAAGATGGATTCTTTATTTATATAATCATAATCAGTATTTAATGGAACCAGATAAGAAGAGGGGTAAAATGTGCCAAGTTTTTAAAGAAGGAAATAAAAAGGGAGAAAATTCATTATTTCCATTCATTTGAACCAAGTTACTCTCTCTCATCTCTCGGCTCTCTCTCTCTCTCTACGAATTGAAGATCATCAAAACTTTGAATTTGTGGCTGAAAATCTGGATTTAGCTTGCAATTAAGGAACAAAAACATCTGCAAGAATCGATTTAAGGTAAATATTACTTCAATTCTTCTAATTTTAGAGTTTATGGTTCGGTTTTTTTTATAAGAACCGAAACTGAGATTTGGGGTTCTAAATGTTAATGCATGTATGATTTTATTGTGGATTAGTTCAAATCTACATGTTAAATTTCAGCTCCTGATTCGCACTGAAAGTATGATTTTTAGAAATTAGTGTGTGTTTTAGTGTGTGTGTTCGAAATTGATGAAAAATGGTTAAAAAGGGTGTGATTTGGTGCATGAAAGAGGTTAATGTTAATGTTAAAGTGGTTGAAATTAAGTGTATTTTAGTTGGTATAATTTATTTCATGTATTGAATTAGTACCAAAAAAAAAATGATGAGATTAAATCTGGAAATAATAAAACTGCACAAGTTCGAATGGGGTTGGGGTCCGAATTCGGATCCGAGATGAACTCGGATCTGGTCCGAATTCGGATGGGCCCAGATTCAGATTAGCAAAATAATTTCTAAGTATTGAAATTTCGGTTGAGGTCCGAATTTGGTTGGGGACCGAATTCGGATGAGGTCCGAAATTGCAATGGTCCGAATTGGGATTTTGTGAGGTCCGAACTTATCATCATTCGAATTTGACTGGTCCGAAATGGGCATAGGTTCGAACTTACTGGGGATCCGAATTAGGGGTCCGAATTCGGGTGGGATCCGAATTCGGACATAGATCCGAAATGATGACCAAATTTTGCAAGAATTATAAAATTAAGTTTTATGAGATTAAACAAGTTATTGACACGATGTGCTGTTACAACTGAATTAACAGGTCCCTTGTGGTGTTGTTTAAACCACAGTGGGGTACTTTGTGGATCCGGTTGAAATTCCGAGGAGAAATAATATTGCTAAAAGATTAATAACGCACCCACTGTGAGTACCTTTGATTTTAACGTTGCTGCATCTGCATTATGTTTGCATTGCCTGCTGAGGCATGTTGTTTCATGTTCGTTTGGCATTCTACTAACATGCGTTTATATTGATGCACATTCATATTTGTTGCATGTCCGTTCATTTGTTGTGCATCTTTTCGATGGACCTGCGTGGTCGCATCTGTACTCTGATGTTACTGTGCTATATGACCAAGAGTTTGACACCTCTGTGGTCAGGATAGACAGTAGGTCATCCCCGATGTAATGTCTGCCTCAGATGGTTGGTTATTCTTATGCCGAGTGTCAGCTCGAAGGAGCTGCGGCTCGGGTTTGCGTACTTGGAGTACGTGTGGGGTATACGGTATGTGTTACCGCGGTTACCCTGGGTGGCATCATAATGAGTTGTAGAATGTGTAAAATCATATGGTATTCACTAAGCTTTAGCTTACCCCTTCAGTTGTTGAATTTTTACAGGAAAAGGGAAGTCTACAGCTGGACCATCTAGCTAGGAAATCTATTGAAGTACTTGAAGATTTCTACTGTTTACTTTGGTATTTGGTTTATGAAAATTCTGTTGTAATGAATTTGGGATAATGTAATAAATTGTGTTGGTAGACTTAGACGTGTAACCTTTGTAGCACCGTAGGGTGTTCAACTCAGTTGTAATACTTTTATTTATGTATTTTGCTTCCGCACTTTAATTAAGTTATCAGATCATTATGTTATCTATTTGTTGGTGATTAATCCTGGGTGAATTGTAATTGGTGGTTAATGTGGCAAGGGTGTCACAGCGTATGGTATCAGAGCAGTAGTTTGAGATTCAAGTGTCCGTGAGGTCTTGGTCTCAAACATTAAGTGTTGACATGTAGTGATACTAAGTAATGATCTGAACTAAGATAGGTTACGATCTAGTAATCATAAGAATATTGACTATCATACGGGACAATTGGGTGGTGTCTATAAATAAATGACATGTTACTAAATAAGTTATATGTTTCATATTTCAGAACATGTCTGGAGGAGGAATGACACCAGAAGAGACGAGAGAAATGATGCTAGCCATGATGGCTGAGCAAAATCGGATGATTCAGGACCAGTTTCGGGCTCAAGATGAGGCCGAAGCTAAACGAAGAGAAGATAAGAGAAAGAATAAGGAAAGAGAGGGAAACGATGATGAGCAAGGTGACAACACTGGGTCATCAAATAAGCCCAGGGGTTGTCGTTTCAAGGACTTTAAGGGAAATGGAGCAGTCGAATTTACTGGATTGGGTGATGCTGTTACTGCACTGGAGTGGATAACAGCTACAGAAAGGACTTTCCGAATCAGCGATTGTGCTGAGAAGGATATGGTCCGATTCGCTACTGCCATGTTCACCAAAGACGCAATAATGTGGTGGAACTCGATGGTGAATGCATTAACAATGGAGAAGGTTGCTGTAATGAAATGGGCTGAGTTCACTGTAATTTTCACTCAGCAGTATTGCCCGGCCGATGAGCGCCGAAGATTGGAGGCTAAATTTATGACGCTGATTCAGGGGACTAAGTCTGTGTCCCAGTACGCTGTAGAGTTTACGAGGCTGAGTTTGTTCGCGCCTCATCAAGTGGATACCGAGGAAAGGAAAGTGACCAGGTTTGAGGCTGGTCTTGATTTGGAGATTCGAAGGGTGATGAGCAACGTACGCTACCCCACATTTGCTGGTTTACTGGAAGCCGCCAGGAATGTGGAACAGATCTTGGGTATGTCGGGATACGTGATGGGGTCCGCTGCTGCTTCAGTCAACCCAACTCAACCTTCACCACCGAAACGCCAACGCGAAGGAGGTTATTCTGGTTCTTCACGATCATCGCAATACTCGCCGCAACAGTCCTTCCGTCGACAGTCTAGTTCTTCCGGTCGTGCTAGTGCATACTCTATCAACACCGAGCCACAGTATTGTAACAAGTGTCATCTGGAACACTTCGGCAAGTGCACCAACGGGCGTGCGTGTTTTTGCTGCAGAGAGTTGGGCCACTTTCAAAATGAATGCCCACGGAGATCTGATGCTTACCATAAGTGTGGAGTATGGGGGCACTATAGTAGGAATTGTCGAAAGAATGCTCCAGCAGTTGCTGCTCCAACATCAACACGATCTTCAGGAGGTTCAAGCGGCGGTTCAGTTAACCGAGGTCGGGGTCAGTCACAAAGGGCACTAGCTCGTGCCTTTCAAATCACTGCAGAGGAGGCTAGGGAAAACCCGGAGGTGGTCACGTGTATGTTTATTGTAAACTCTTTACCTGCAAGAGTATTATTTGACTCGGGTGCCAATAGATCGTTTGTATCTACTATGTTTGCACAACAACTTGCCATGCCTTTGTCTAAGCTATCTGCTGTACTAGATATTGAAACTGCTAGCAACACCTTAGTCAAAGTAGATCATGTATACCGTAACTGCACTTTAGTGATTGAAGATGTAGTCTTCAATCTGGACTTGATTCCGATAGACTTCAGTGAATTTGATGTGATAATCGGGATGGATTGGTTAATTGAGAATGAAGCCCACATAGTATGTAAGAAGCGAATGATAAAGATAACTACTCCAGAGGGGCGTGAGATCTGCATTTATGGGGATAGGAGAAGTGGGGATCTGTGTCTGTTGACCGTTGCAAAAGCCCGAAAGCTTGTTGCAAAGGGATGTGACGCCTACCTGGCATATGCTATAGATGCCAAGGCTGAGAAGAAGACGTTGGCCGATGTGCCTGTTGTTT
>JAANYP010006383.1:0-12037 GCA_020465985.1 Centrapalus pauciflorus | reverse complement strand
AAACCTAGCACAAATACAAACAGCAAACATAATATCAGGTCTTGAAGCAGTTAAATACATAAGTGACCCAATCATGGCCCGATATAAAGTCGGATCCACATCGGTATCACCATCAGTACCCGGCCCGAGATTGTGATTCACTTGAATCGGCGTGCTGAAGTGGGCAGTCAACTTTGTTCCTTCCATCCCAAACCGTTCCAATATGTCATAGACATACTTGGTCTGATGGATAAACATGCCTTCCTTCTTCTGGTCAACTTGTAACCCCAAAAAGAAATTCAACTCCCCCATAGCACTCATCTCTAACTTAGACTTCATAACCTTCTCGAAATCTTTGCACATCTGTTCGTCTGATGATCCAAAAATGATATCATCTACGTACACTTGTACCAAGATAAAATGATCTCCCTTTCTCTTCACAAATAGAGTACTATCTATCCTACCCCTCTCAAAGCCATTTTCTAAAAGATGGTTGGATAGAGTCTCATACCATGCCCTAGGTGCCTGATGTAATCCATAAAGAGCCTTATCTAATCGATATACTCTATCAGGATATTTAGGATCTGTAAACCCGGGCGGTTGTTCTACATACACCAACTCCTTCACTTTCCCATACAGGAAAGCACTCTTAACGTCCAGTTGATATACCTTAAATCCTTTGAAGGAGGCAAAAGCTAAAAACAACCTAATTGCTTCTAACCTTGCTACTGGTGCAAACACTTCATTGTAATCGATTCCTTCCTCTTGGTTGAAACCCTTTACAACTAATCTCGCTTTATTGCGCGTGACTATACCCCGATCGTCTCTCTTGCACTTAAAAACCCATTTGGTTCCTATTGCAATCTCCCCTCGAGGTAACGGAACTAACTCCCACACTTCTAGTTTCCTAAATTGTGAAAGTTCTTCCTGCATCGCTTCAACCCAGGAGTTGTCCTTAAGTGCCATTTGCACATTTTTGGGCTCTACTTGCGATATGAAACACGAATATAGACATGTATGATATGCCTCAGAGTCGTTTATCATCGACAACAACACAGTGTTGTTATTTACACTACTCCGAGTCCTCACACCCTCGTTAGGATTTCCTATGATGCTATCTATAGGATGGTTCTTGTTAATCCTAGAGGTCTCTATTTCGTCTACCCTTAGATTATCTCCTAAGTTGGATCCTATTTCACCTAAAGGGGGAACAGGCTCAGCTTCCATATTTTCTTCCTCACGGACGTTTTCCCCAGAGGCAGAACTTGATGCTTGAGTCTGATTCTCAGTGTTAGGTTCTTCTGGATTAGCAACTTCTGGAGACCCATCTACAGTCGCAGTAGGCTCGGACGTAGATTCGAACGTGGTCCTTGGAAAAATATGGCCATCGTCATTTAGGTGCAACGTCGCCATGTCTTTATCGATTGTACCTGCAGTATCATCCAAAGGAATGTTAAATGACTCAAATAACTTATCATAGTCAAATATCCATTCCGGACCAGTTTGGGGTTCATGTGTATAACTTGTGACTTCAATATTATACACAATCTCCACAGTACCACTCCTTTTGTTAAAAACCCGTTTGTTTGGTGAGTTTGGCACATAACCTAGGAAATATCCTTCGTCAGCCTTTTCACCAAACTTCGGTTGATGTTTTGTTCTTAAAGTGTGCATGGTACTCCAAACGGTTCGAATCCAGTTAAGTTAGGTGGCCGTTTATTCAAAATTTCATAACATGCTTTGTTCAATGATTTGACTGTAAGGACTCTATTTAAAATGTGGCACGCGGTATTCACTGCCTCCCCCCAAAACATGGTAGGAAGCTTTGAATCCGAAAGCATAGTCCTTGCAGCCTCAATCAATGTTCTGTTTTTACGTTCGGCCACCCCATTCTGTTGTGGTTCATATGGTGCACTGAATTGATGCACGATGCCCTTTGATAGGCAATATACACCAATTACAGAGTTTTTAAATTCATTCCCATTATCACTACGTATATTTTTAACCCTTGTTCCGTAGGAATTCTCCACTTGGTCTAAGAACCCGATGAGCTTTGTAGCCGTCTCGTCCTTCGTACCTAAAAAGAAAACCCAAGAAAAACGTGAGTAATCGTCGGTGATAACTAAGCAAAACCAACTACCTCCAATACTCCTTTTGTTGAGTGGGCCGAAAAGGTCCATATGCAACAAATCGAATGTCGAGGTTATGGAATTCAGCTTCTTGGACTTGTGTGTCTTTTTATGTTGCTTGCCCTTCATGCACGGTAGACACTTGTCTTCAAATTGAAAGCTCTTCAGAGGCACACCTTGCACCAAACCATTCTTTGTGATGTAGTTCATTTTCCTTAGGTGCAAGTGAGCCATGCGTCTGTGCCACAAAACCGATTCCGTCTCCGAAGCTTTTGATAGTAAGCAGATCGGACCCATCGAATTATCTGGCTTGTTCATGTCGAGCATGTACAAGTCATTCTTCCTTGGAGCCCGCATCAATATCCAGTCTTCAGGTATCTTGAATCCCGGCTTGAGCACTAACGCCTCAGTGTCAGTAAATAACACCGAGTTCTTCTTATCACAGATTTGAGATACACTAATGAGATTATGAACCAGTTTATCAACGTGATAAACTTGATCCAATGTAATCGTCCCATTAGTGACTTCTCCAGTTCCAGTGATATTTCCTCCTTTGTTGCCCGCGAATGATACAAATCCCCTATTACCCCCCTTGAAGTCTGTGAGAAGACTTCTTTCCCCCGTCATATGCCTGGAGCAACCACTGTCGACGAACCACTTTTTGTTTGGACCGGTAGTTATCTCCTGCACATGAAAGAAAAATAGGTTAGTTATCACGGGGAACCCAAGCCATGACTGACTTGGTAATACCATTCTCGTCCACATACTTGAACTCTTTCAAATACCCATCTCGCCTTTCAGGTGACTTGGGCCTTTGAACTGAATTCTGTTGTGGTGCCGAGTGATTTAGATTCACTCTTTGCCTTTGAGTAGGCATTTGTTGTGGTGCTCTAGAATAAGTCTTATTATAATGCATTTCAGACTGTGATCCCTGAGCTTTTACCGGAACATATTGTCTTACAGGAGTATGTGACCTAACTGGAGTGTGTGACCTGCTAGGTGTGGTGCTCCTATAGACTTGTTGAGGTGGTGACCTAGATTGATTAAAGACACGATTCGGTGAATTTGTCCTAACCACTTCTTTTGGTCCAACCTTAACCGGTGTTTGTTTCACAACAGGTTTTGGTGCGGCCTGCACAGTTTTCTCGGTACTCTGAGAACTACTCGTGCTCGCCACAGTTGGTGAGGGCTTAACAGGTGTTGGGTTCACTGTCTTAGGGGTAACATCAGCTTTCCTATTTGGACAGTGAAAAGCAACGTGCCCTTTCTCGTGACATCTAAAGCAAGACATCTTTTCCATGGACTTTTTGGGTGGTCCCTTAGATCTAGGTGTCTCACTGGTGTCTACTTCCTTTGGTACATCTATTGTGTCTGACTCTTCGACCTGGTCAGCCCATGAAATCTTCTGTTTTCCTGCAGGTGTTTCACTGGAGGAAGACACAAATTTCACTTTCTTGACCTTGACGGTTGAGTCAGTCACCTTAGGTGTATTTTCAACTTTAGTCTCAGGTGTAGGTTCAGGTAGGTCCTCTAAAACTACTGACTTGTCAGTTTTCTCCTGAGGCTGAGGCACATAGTTATCATTGAAAGGTGGAGGAATTTCGTGAAAACCTAGACCTACAGGCTTCTTAGACTGTCTTTGGGCATCTAAGACTTTCCCTAGGTTTAGGCTCGAATTCCTAAACTTTTCCAGCTTGCTATTTGCCTCGGCTACCTTAACCTTGGTCTCGGCTAGCTCTATGTCCTTGTCTTTTAGACTTTTGGTCAAGGCCTCTACGTGCTCATACATAAGTTCTATCCTAACACACTGCTCACTCAGTTTGTCTTTTAGAACGATTACATCTTGAGCATCAGCCTTAAGCTTTTCTTTTAAATCTTGTTTTATGTCATTTAGGCTAGCATTTTCTATTTTTAAGTTTTCATTTTGAGCAGCTATGGTCTTATGTGAGTCTAAAACTAGATTTAACCTATCATTAGAACTAACACATAAAGCACATAAATCACGAAATAGAGAAACAGAAAGACTAACCTTAGAGTTATCAGATTCCACGTTGGCCATCTGAGCAGCAAACTCCAGCACGGTCTGATCATTCGCTTTCTCTACCCACATCGGACTGCTGTCCCTTGGGGTCTGCTCATCCTCTTCACAACCATTTTTCGTAACTTCAGCCATGAAAGCTCTAGCATTGGACTCCGGATGTGAACTCCAGTCATAAGAACCATCTAGCTGTCTGTCAGAAGTGACATTGGATATCAGACCCGCTAGATTGGCTTGACCAGACGAAGAACTCGGAAGATATCTCTGTTGGGACTGACTTTGGTACTGTCCTTGATGCTGACTCTGCCCCTGGTATGTCTCTACCTTCGGTCTTTGACACTCCCTGGCGAAGTGTCCCAATCCCTGACAGTTATAGCATTTCACCTTGGACTTATCAAAACCTATCCCCTTGTTATTCATCTGTAGATTTCTTCCAGTTCTCTTTATGAATCTCTTAACCCTCTGGGTTACCATGGCCAGTTGCCATTTAAGATCCATCTCCTCAAGATCATCAGGGTCGACCTGATCGTAGTCTTCATCCCAAAGAGCCGGATCATTAATCTTCCCTTGAACGCAATTTCCGTATGCGGCCACAAACGAAGCAAGCAGATTCAGATGTTCTTCCGCCGACTTTGCGCTCATTGGCATCTTCGAATAGCTCTGACTGGTCGATGCCTGTTGGACTTGAGGTTGCGGTTCTTCCGATCTTCCTAACCCTAAGAACGCGCGATTCAGTGAGTCTTCGGACTCTGGTGGCGATGACGTTTCTCCGGTGAAAAACGCTGTAGCACTCTTCTGATCAGCTGTCACTGATGATTTTGATGTCTTTCCAAAATACATAGCCGGATTTTGGACTTGCTCGTAATCAGTCTCAGCCTTTATCATTTCGAAGTGATATGCCCTTAACGTTCCCACGATGTCATCCAGTGATTGAGCATAGTATTTATCTTCATTCAGCTTAATCATAGCCACGTACATAGCCCATTTGGCCGGTAGGGCATCAAGAAGCTTATTGTTCTTGTCTGTGTCAGAATACTCAATACCATGACTTTCAAGCTCTGTTATCAGATGATAAAATCGTGTGATAATATCATCCAACTGTTCATCCTTAAGAGCCTTGAAAATTGCAAACTGTTGGGTCAACAGCTCTGTACGCTTTCTACGTACCCGTGGATTACCCTCACACCTTTTCTGAAGAGACTCCCAAAGTTCTTTCGACGTCCTCTGAGTCCGAAATGTGTGCAAGATATCTTGAGGTAACGCCATTCGGATAATGGAGAAAGCTTTGTTTTCGGCTTCAAACAGTTTCTTGTCATCCTCTTTCATCATTTGGTATGACAGAACCTTTTGACGGCCTTCTACCTCAGATACTGGTGGAATGTACCCTTCATCAATGCACACCCACATGCGCATATCATTGAATCGTACAAAATCCGTAAATCTATCCTTCCACCAGTAGTAATCCTCAACTTTCATCAGCTTAGGTGGTGCATTGGCCTTCCCAACTTCATGATCCATCTCAAGGAATTTCTGAAGGTTTGACATCTTTTCTGAAAGAATTTGAATTTGAACTTAATTAATTTAATTAGAAACTGATTGAAATTAACTTATTCGAATCTAGATAGATTCGAATCTAATTAATATTTAATCTTTTGAAATTAAATTCGATTAAGTCTTAAAAGTCAAGTAGATTCGAAATAATGTCAGATTCGAGGAACTCCCTAGATTCGAAGTGATGACAGATTCGAAGGAGGCTATAGATTCGAACACCCTTAGAATCGAAGGCACAATAGAATCGAAATTCAGCAGAATCGAAGCTCAGAATCGAAACAGCATAGACTCGAAACAAACTCGAAACAATATAGACTCGTGATCCAATTCGAATGTATTAACAGATTCGACACACCACAGACTCGAAACTGACTGAAATTGACTCGATAGGAGCGTATTTTGGTTAGACTCGAAAAATCAAGTAAAACCCTAATTACCCCTATAGATTCGAGCGCCGCAAACTCGAAAAACGGCTAACACTTTGATTTTTTGACGTTTTACGGATTAAATCACTATTTTTCAAACGAAAAATAATGATTTCGACCAAAAACGTGAAAAACGACAAAGGGTTTCCCGAATATGAATTTGCTAAGCTCAAAAACACGTTTTTGAGAGAAAAACCGTCCAACTAGCGTCAAGAAACCTAGAATGTTTCTGATGAACACGAAGAACACCACGAACACTCCGTAGGCTCTGATACCACTTGTAAGGTCTACCACTGACAGATCTATCTAGACGCGGATCCGTTAACGAGTGCGGAATCCTCGTTGACGGTCAGACGGACAACTCTCAACCAACGGAAACACGGAGACTATTAGACGCTGAACGAACGACACACGAACGATCCTACGTACTAATTCTCTCCGAAACGGGACTCACCTAGCTGATAAACTCGAGATCGCCTATTGCTTAATTCCTCACGAATTCTGCCAAAGGTCTTCTAATCATTCGAGTCTATCCCTAATTATAGGCCCTGATTCGAGTCTGTTGTGGGCCAACCTCGAATCTGGCCTAAGGCCTCATTCGAATCTGTCCATCTGACAGATTCGAATCTAACCTATTCGAATCTAAGGATACATTCGAATCTATCACAGATTCGAATGTCTTCCTTTACATATTCGAATCTAACCAATACACTTAAACACTTACGTGATGAAACTTATGTTTTAACTTATGCTTGACATACTCTTTGACTTTTATGTTTGAACTTCTTGTAATATGTTACATCAAGTTCAAACACACAATCAATAACAGACAAACACATATTAAACATATATATCAAAACACTTGTTAATATTCAGAATATTACTTAAATCATAACGCAGATCGATTAGACTGCTATCGTCACACAGGGTGTACCAACAGAGTTAATTCTTACATCAAAATAAAGGTAAAAAAGGCTTCATGTTGATTTACGTAAAAAAAATGAAGTAAAACAATCCATAAACGATCCATTCAAAGCTCAAGAAACCCATTAATAGATCGGATTGTGTGATTTTGGTTACAACAGGATAAGACGATGATTATTTTTAATTTTATTTTATTAGGTATGCGTATGATACCATTAGTTTTGTTGGCGGTAAAAGCTTTGGGTACTCATTTTGCATGCTTGAGTTCGAACCGATTTGTTTTAGTTGTTTTGAGGTGAAAAATTGAATAACAGAATCACGAGTAACCACCTTAGTATAGTATGGTCCGGTTACTTAACACTCACTGTTTGAATTCGATTAAGGTATCCACTATGTGAGTAGGCTATCTTATCACTAGCTACATTCTATTATTATATAATTTTATTTAATTTCATATTGCCCACCATGAGCTGACAGTGACATATCAAGAGGCAAGAATGGAGAGACTTCTTTACAAAGCATCACTAGAAGGAAATGTAACTGTCTTAAGCATGTTGCTTCGGGAAGATCCTCTCATACTCGATAGGGTTACATATAATTGTTACGATGATATGCCATTACATGTTGCAGCGATGCTTGGTCATACTGATTTCTCTTAATGAGAAGGCCACAGTTGACTACCGAATGTGATTCACAAAGGCACTTTCCGCTTCATCTAGCAGCTGCAAAAGGTCACACGAATATTGTCAGAGAGAGCTTGTATTGACTAACCCGGAGACAGTTCTTGCACGTGATCGTCATGGAAAAAACCCACTCCATGTTGCAGCTATCAAAGGACGTTATCAAGTCGTGAAACAATTTGTGCATGCCCAAAGACATGCCATTATGGCCATAGTGAACCACAAGACGATCTTACATATGTGTGTGAAACATAACCACCTTGAGATTTTAAAGTTCGTAATAGAGAATATACATGATCTTGAGTTTGTTAACTTGAAAGACGCTTATGGCAACACTGTACTTCACCTAGTCATGGAAGACAAACAAATTGAGGTATTTTATACCAATAACTTTCTCATCATATTCAATAATAAATTACAGGGAATATTTAATCAAGTTTAGTTTTATTCATCTTTGTAGTAGTTGTAAAATACTTATTAAGATTAATCAATCAACATTTGTTTTTCACTACCAGACCATTAATTTCTTGGTACACAATACAAGAATAGATATCAATTTGGCAAACACAAATGGGAAATCTGTAATGGATACATTAGCTCAAGGTTCAAGAGATGTGGACAATCACCACATCGCACAGATCCTCATGGAAGCAGGAGCACTTGAGACGAACAAAGAAATTTTGTTCACACAAAGTCGTCAAACTTCCATAACCCAAGTGGAGGCATCAGATGAACATTGTCATGTGCCTTCTCAATTTAATAGAAAGATGAAGAAGAATGATCACTGGTTACAAGAAAAGAGAAATACTTTGATGGTGGTTGCATTAGTAATAGCAGCCATGGCTTTTCAAGCAGGTCGTGGTGGTTGGCAACAAAACTCTCCAAACAATACCCCACAAGCCTTTCAAACACGCACTAGCTGAGAAATATCACTCAACAATTGCTCAGCCTCCAAAAGGAGTTTTGCATGATCAACCAACGATTGATTTATCCTATGAGCTTGGAGAGCTTGTGCTGGCAGCATCAAAAATGGAAATTGGGCACGTAATCTTTATGGTAGCTAACACAGTGGGATTTATTACCCCTATTATGACAATCATATTGCTGATAAGTCGATCGCTATTTTTAAAGAATGCTACTTTCTTGTGGGCTCTAAAAGTTATTGTTTGGATTGCTACTGCATGCATGTCCATAACTTATTCGATTTCCATAATAGCTTTGGAACCATCTACGGTCATTGGTCGCAAGACACTTTATCATATACACTAGCGTGGATGGTGATGATGACTCTTCTCCTTTCGGGATACTTGATTGGGTTCTTCAAATTCTTGAGACGACTAATCCATAAAGATGTTTAAAGTTTTTTTTATGTTTTTTGTAATCTTAAAATTTAAAGAATGATAATTGGAAATTAATATTGAAATTCTTTGTTTTATTTTATTGATCGCGTTAATAGATGTTTGATTGTAAATTGTAAAAAAAATCATCAATAAAATTTGATTCTGAAAACTTAAACTTAGAGAGACAACTTACTTCAGACAGCACTTAATCAAAAAGTTAACAAATAGCCCCCTATTCACGGTAAGAAGATTTTGCAAAATAATTTTCACTCTGATTGATCTAATTTCAATTCTTCATTCATGTCACATAATTCTGTGAAAAGTACATTTAAGCATGTTTGGTGAAAGAAGCACACCGAAAAGAAGTCGTTTCTCGACAAGAAAGAAAAAAGATTAAATAGTAAAGTGTGAAAGAAAAAGGAGAGTAGTGTTACCCATAGCAAGAGGCCATTAGTGAAAAATGATGTTATTCATGTGTCAAATTTCTCTAATAGATCAGAAGCTAAATCTTGTAACAAATATTCAATTCTGATTTGTTGTCTTTGAACTCTAATAATCGTCATGCTTTAACCTCCAACATCTTTTCATATGTCAAATATGCATGTTTGGATAGCTAAGGACAAGGTTCCCAAATCTAAACATCACTGAGTTCCAAAGAAATTAATTCAATAATCAGTTCGTAATACCCAATAAGAAGTGGGTTCCTAAAGTTTCGAAAGCCAATAATTTTGTAATTGAAATTGCACCGCGTGATTTGCGTAACTCCAAATGACCCATTCTAAAGTGGGTACCTCACTGCTTAATGCGTTTTGTAGGTAACTCACGTATGGTACCTTGAATCCGTATGCTTCAAGCACATGACCGGGCACAGAGACACTCTCACGAATTACTCTTTGGAGAAACTTAAAAAAATAAATGTGTGTGCGAGAGAGAGAGAGAGAGAGAGAGAGAGAGAGAGAGACGTCATTTGAAATTACAAAAAAATGAAGAGTTTTTATTTTTCTTCCTTGTATTTGACAATATATATATTTGTGTGTGCGAGAGAGAGAGAGAGAGAGAGAGAGAGAGAGAGAGAGAGAGAGAGACGTCATTCAAAATTTAAAAAAAAAAAAGAATAGTTTTTATTTTCCTTCTTTGCTTTTGACATGCGTAAGTGGTGAATGTTTGCTTATTTTGGAATGTGGTAAGATAAACGAAATAAATATTGAAGTTAAGGGAACGCCAACGTGTATTAACATTGCAATACTAGAAAATCTATATCTATAGTTTACATTGGGCATTGGCTGTTTACTTTTGGGAGCAACGGTTGGTTGGTTGCGTAAGTGTCAAAAAAGGCGCCTCATTCCGCCTGCTAGCAGCCGCAAAATTTCCCAACGTCAAGTCTTCACCCTCAAACAGTGGTGCATCTTCTTCAAAAATTTCCATCAACCACTCGTTGGGATCTTGAACATTGGTGTCGTCCAAGATGATTGGGTCAGTTGTATCACGACAATCGTACCTCCTTCTCAAAGCCCGATTATACTTTATATATACCAAATCATTTAACTTTTGTTGCTCTAGCCGATTTCTTTTCTTAGAATGAAGCTTCAAGTAAAATATAATAACTATTAACACGTATTAAACTATGAATAGTATAAATTATAGTATGTTTTTACTTTTTATAATACAAAATCTGAGCTACATACATGTTCAAATACACTCCAATTACGTTCACAACCGGATGAACTACATGTAAGACTCAGTACCTTTATCGCAAATTTTCTCAGAGTTGGTGTTGGTGATCCATATTGTTTCCACCACTAGGCTAATTTATTAACAAATAAAGAATACTAAGTAAGATTGATGGTTAAACGATATTATAGAGTTTAAAAGTTATAGTTTATAAATATATGTATAATACCTGGTGCAAGTTTGACTCTCATTTGCTTCGCTGCTGGGTCTCCAAAAAGCCCTCGTGCAGCCCTATATAAAGGAAGCTCAGCATGAATCTTCATCACCTCGTCTTCGGTCAATGACAACCTACGGATGCATGACATCAACCCTTCCATCACCTTAGAATCCTCTTCAATATGCGGATTGTTATAAAAAATATGGATTTAAGAAATGTGTGGCCGCGTGCAAAGATCGATGTAATCGGCAATTCCATCTCGTATAAATGATGGTGAAGATTTGTTCATACTTATCCAATTTGTTCTTGAAAGAGGCGGCGATCATCTCCTTTGCCCTATCCATCGCTTCATATATATGTTCCATGGGAGGCTTTCTCTCTCCAGATCAGTACCTTGACTCCAGAGGCTTCAAGCACATGACCGGGCAGAGAGACAGTCTCACGAATTACTCTTTGGAGAAACTTAAAAAAAGAAATGTGTGTGCGTAAGTGGTGAATGTTTGCTTATTTTGGAATGTGGTAAGATAAACGAAATAAATATTGAAGTTAACGGAACGCCAACGTGTATTAACATTGCAATACTAGAAAATTTATATCTATAGTTACATTGGACATTGGCTGTTTACTTTTGGAGCAACGGTTGGTTGGTTGCGTAAGTGTCGAATAAGGCGCCTCATTCCGCCCGCTAGCAGCTGCAACATTTCCCCACGTCAAGTCTTCTCCCTCAAACACTGGAGCATCTTCTTCCAAAATTTCCAACAACTATTTGGGATCTTGAACATTGGTGTCGTCCAAGATGATTGGGTCAATTGTATCACGACAATCGTATCTCCTTCTCAAAGCCCGATTATACTTTATATATACCAAATCATTTAACTTTTGTTGCTCTAACCGATTTCTTTTCTTAGAATGAAGCTTCAAGTAAAATATAATAACTATTAACACGTATTAAACTATGAATAGTATAAATTATAGTATGTTTTTACTTTTTATAATACAAAATCTGAGCTACTTACGTGTTCAAATACACTCCAATTACGGTACTGTAGTTTAGAACTTTTGCACGGAATTACTCTCATTGTT
>JAANYP010006382.1:0-16378 GCA_020465985.1 Centrapalus pauciflorus | reverse complement strand
ATACCAGTTTTAGTCCCCGAAAGGTTCCAAAGTATATAGCTTTTAAGCTGTAGGGGGGGTGAATACAGATATTTAAAAAACACACAATTTTCTCATGTTGTAATGTATTATCAACAATTTGTTAATTACAAACAGCTTGAATGGCGGATAGTTCAAGCTGAGATGACAGATTACAAACAGTATGTTCACTAGTCTAAGAAACTCAAAACTAGTATACAATTGAATACACTCACTAAGAAGCACTCACTGTGTTTACAAGACTTAAGGGAACAGCTTATGTAAAACAGCTTAGACACACAGATACTGAATTACACAGCAGGCTTGCATGCATGAAAAACACACTTGCACGTTCACTCTTGGTTTCAGCACTTAGCTTTCTTCACACTCTTTCTGTCCTTAGAAGCTTCCTTTTATACTCACTCAGAGGATCTAAGAGAAACATCTTCATTGGACGGAATGAAAAGGAGAAGTCTTGTTGAAAAGACAACATAACCTTTTCTGCACTTTTCTGAAAAGCAGACTTGTCTTCACATGTGCAGAACTTTTGTCTTTTTACTTTGTCTACTGTTGCATTGCCTTTAACTAATTTAGGAATGTCAACTTTGCGTCTTTCTTCCTTGTAAAGGCCTATTTTGATATAAGAAAAAGGTTTGTCACCCTTTTTCAAATACCCTTTTGTCTTCATGTTACAGAACAGCTTGGGCAGGCTAAGCAGTTCTGTTTTCCACTTTGTCTTCGACTTTGTATACTGATCTTGTAGTCAAAAACAATACATGATGACTTGGAAACATATTCCATAAAGTGTTTAGCCTGTTCACAAAGAACAGGTTCTGTTCACAAAGAACAGAACACTTTAAAATTGCCCAAGCTGCTCACCAGTGTAAAGCAGCGTAGACAGTTTATGTCCAGCCTGTTCAGCAGACAGAGCAGCTTGGACAAACTGTCTTAGATGCAACACATGCAACATATAGAACAACTTTAGACTGATATTGCAAATCATTTTCAGGTTTCAATAAGGCATATAACAGGCCTTAAATTCAACCTTCAAATGTATCAACAGGTTTGATTATAAATCTCCCCCTCAGATGTAGAACAGGTTTGACTGAGGCCTTTTTGTGCCTAACAATCAAGTTTGAAAATATGGGTTTTTTAAGTGGGTTTTTCACGTGTTCATGCTAGTTTTAAGTGTTTTTTAGGTTGTTTTAAATCACCAAAAGTGTTTAAAATAGTTTATAAATCATTTAGAACTGTTTTTAGGATTTAAATCTGATAAAAATCGAATTCTGCTCATTCTGCCTTAGAAAATCGTAAAAAACCTGCTGTAATTCGGTTTACTACTGTAGCATTTCGGACCAAATAGGCACCAAATTCGGACCTCACATCATCCTAATTCGGACCATACTTTAGTGAATTTCGGACCCCCCATAAGCCAATTTCGGACCTCACTTCGGTCCCATCCGAACTTCGGACCATCCGAAGTTCAGTTCAGGCTTTCCATCTTTCACTGTTGGGACTTGTTCTTAAAATTTTCAAATTTCGGACCTCCCCATTTCGGACCATCCGAATTAGGTCTATCCACTGTTCCAATTTCGGACCAATCAAATTCGGTCCTTTCACTGTTCTTCCGAATTCGGTTCATCCGAATTCGGTCCATTAGGTCCATCCGAAATTAGGTCAACCGAACTTGGTCCCCACCCGTAGTACTGTTCATCCGAATTAGGACCACTTCCGAATTCGAATCTCATCTGAACCATAGCCATCCGAATTACTGTTCATCATCCGAAGTCAATCCATCCGAAATCTACCCATCCGAATTCATCCCATCCGAATTCGGTTCCTCATCCGAAACACTGTTCATCCGAAGTCACATCATCCGAATTCAGAAACTTCTGTTTTCAGTCCAACCCATCCGTGTCCAGTTTCCACCTCTAAGATCTTCATATTCTTAATCAGCACCCATAATCAGAATGTCTCACGAAGCTCTAGTACTTGGATCTGAGAACAGACCACCAGTTCTCTATCCCGATGAGTACGAACAATGGAAAACCCGGTTCCTTAAGTTCGTTGGAATGCAACCTCTCGGGAATCTGATGCTTCAATCAATATCCGAAGGACCCGTCATCTACTATCGAGAGATAGCTGCCAGACCCGAGGCTGACCCCTGTCCAAGCCTCAAAGGTTGAAAAAGAGCCAGCAAATGACGCCGAGAGGGATCGCCAACACGCTGATAAGAGGGCAGAATATCTGATTTATCAAGCCCTCCCCACTGATATTTTGGTTGGTGTAGATAGTAAAATGTCTGCAAAAGAAATGTGGGACGAGCTGGAAATCCAAATGCTGGGGGCAGATCTTGATGATCGTGCCAAAATCGAGGAGGCGAAGGCAAAGTTTTCGGTATTCCTCGCCAAAGACGGGGAATCTCTGCAAGCCACATTCACCAGGTTCTGTGCAGTCCTTAACGAATTGAATAAACTACACATCAAGAAGGATAGGGATGACATCAACATCCAATTCTTTGCCGCCTTAGCCCCCGAGTGGCAGCTTGCATGTAGGGCAACGAAAAGAGTCCTGAACATTCCTGAGGTATCAATAAATGTCGTCTTTAAGGAGCTTAAGAAATATCAAGGGGATGTGGATCAACAGAAGCTGATGGCAAATCAGTTGGCCTCTCTACTGCTATCAGCCAACATAGGGTTGCAACCGAATGATTCGCTAGCCTTGATCACCAACACGCAGATTCCGACACCATCTTTTGCTCCTGGTTCTTCATCGTCTCAGTACAGGCATGCTTCCCCTCCGCGTGAGGTCTATGATGAGGAGGAAGCTTCGATCCAAGAACAGATAGCCTTGTGGACCAACCGTCTCCAACAGCGACAGTTCTCCAACAAGACCAACAACCAACTCCGTTATGACACTGGTCCACGGAGGTACTCAGATGATAGGAGGGATGACCGCCGCGATGACTATCGCAGAGATGAATACCGAAGGGATGACAGGGATGATCGCCGGTATGATGACAGACGCGACTATCGCGATGATCGCCGGTATGAAAGGCGAGATGAAAGGCGAGATGATAGGTGGGACGATCGAAGGGATGATCGTCGGGATGACCGCAGGGACCGGAGGCGTGATGACAGCCGCGAGCACTGCCGGGCCGACAAGAGGCCGGCGGAAAGGAGAGAGGAAAAGCCAAGAGCAGATGAGCCGAAGGCCACTGATGAACGTCTCTGCTACAAATGTGGCAAACCGGGCCACTTTGCTAGGGAATGCAAGAATAACTTCGAAAGAGACGTTGCTTACTACGAGAGAAAGCTCGAGGCTGCCAAGAAGAAAGCGGATGCGTTAGCCCTCGTCGCCTAGGAGGACTACTGGGATGCTGAAGATTCTGAAGACGAGGATGACAAGGGCAAGAATTGCTACATGGTTGATCGTCTGGGGTTGGAGACATGTGCTGATTTCACTGCTGATAATTCAGACATTGCTGCTGAGGGGGAGACAATGAAACATCCACCAGCATGTCTGATGGCTACAACCGACGATCCCGAATGCTCCACATCCGGTTCCGAGTCTAGTGAGGTATATTCCTATTACATTCCTGCACATGTAAATAAATTATTTGTAGATAATGAATGTACACTACACACACAAATACTTGATCTACAAGATAGATTAAATGTTGAAACTGCAAAGTGTGTACAGGCTGAACATCAAGCTCATATTCTGAAAGAATCATCTGAATTATATCATTCAAAATGGTTAACTAATCATAATGTTATAAAACAGATGTTGATAGAAAAAGTAGATGTTCAGGATAGGAATATATACCTTGAATCTTGCATGGAAACGCTTTCTAAAGAAAAACTCTCTTTAAAAGAAGAAATTTCTGTTCTTACAAAACAATTAGATGTGGTAAATATGGAAAATATAGACAGTTTAGAAAAATACAAAATGATTGAAGAAGAAAGGATAAGTTTGTACACAAGAATAAAGACCCTTGACGATGCATTTTTGAAAAGGGGTCAAACAGAACAAACTATCCATTTAAATCAGCCCAAAGAAACTAGGTTTTACCATTCTAAACAAGGAATTGGTTTTAAAAATCCTAAATATTTGGAAAAGGCACAAAATGTTTTACCTGTATTTTATGACATGAATTATATGGGAGCCGGTATTAAATCTTTCTTTTTTGAGTCATCAAAAGAAGTTTTAAACCAAGAAAATGAGAAACGTGTTGCGCGTAAAGATAAAGAAATTTCTTTTCATTATGAAGAACTTAACGAGAGTTATTCTTCTAGAGTACCCACTTTAGAGGAAGATCTCTCGTCAACTTATTCAGAAACTGAATTGAACACTGAAACTGTAAAATCAACTCCTCAACTTTATATTCCTGCAAAAGTTCTTCAACAACAAATCATTGTTTTAGAAAAGGAATTGAAGTCGTCTCAAGAGAAAGCACTTGATCTTCAAGATGCTCTTCTTAAGAGAGAAGAAGAATTGGTAATCAATCTTTTCAACACACTGTGGAAGTCACTGTATACAGAGAAAATTTTGAAATAGTTTCACAACAATTGAAAGATCTTTCAAAACAACAAACACTTTCTCATTCCCTAAAAATTCCATGTATGTCATCAGATAAAGGTAAGGCTACAGCTGAATCTTCTTCTATCATTGTCAAAGGTGAGTGCTCAAAAGTTCTAAAAAATGAGGTTCCTAAAAAGACTCAGATGAAATCCAAGTCTTTTAAGAAACCCAGTCACCACCAAAAAGAAAAGTCTGTCAAGTCTAAATCTTCCATGGTTACTGACTCTAATCTTTTTGTTCCTACAGATCATATAAGGAGAGTCCCAAAAACCACCATGCAGGATTTTACAAGTTTTTTTGTGAAGAAGGCTTTAATGCCAAGTGAATTTGTTACTAGAGATAGGATGTCTGTAATCTCTAAAGACAATTTGTGTAACAATGTGTGTGACAATGTTTGTAATGATGTACTGAATTCTACTGTTCCGTTAAAGTACTCTTTCAAGGATTTGTTTAATCTATGTCCAACTAAATATAGACGACAGGTTCCTGAAATGAATGCTTTTGTGCCTTATCCTGTTAAACGTATTCGGAAAAAGAAAACTAAAAATAGTGCATCATCGGCCACAAACAATGTTGAGATGTGTCCGTTGCCAAGGCCCAAAACCAAAGCAACGGTCAAAAAGGTCTCAAAATGACAAAAACCGAAGGCAATTTCAACGCCTAAGGTTCCAAAACCCAATAAATCCAATCTTCAATGGATTCCAAAGGGTTGTGCATCCGGACCACACACAAATGCTAGTTAGGTTTCTAAATCTGTACACGTGCCATATAAATCTGGAAATCCTAACAAAAAGGGACCCATATTGAGGTGGGTACCCAAGGTTGTGTGATCTTAATGCAGATGGTTCTTGGTTACTTCTGATCAAGACCCGTGCTTCAAAGAAATGGCTTCTAGTTACCTTAGACTAGGACCCGTTCTTTTGCTTGTCGGTTGTGCTTAAACCGACACGTTTTGCTTCTGTGCACACAGCCCAGGACCCGGTCTTAACTCATCATGTTTTCTGAACATCTCGGTTCAGAACACGGTTTGATTGTGAATTAAAAATAAATATGTTTGAATGCATATAGTTTTTCATTATATGAATTTATGTGTTTTTCAGGCTAAGTCCATTTGGTATATGGATTCGGGTTGCTCCAAGCACATGACAGGAAGAAGAGAATTGCTGTCCAACGTTGTTGAACAGTATTGCGGAACTGTGAAATTCGGGAACAACCATCAGGCTCACATAAAAGGATACGGGGACTTAGTTCTAAATAATCTGGTCATAAGGATGTTGACTATGTTGAGGGGTTATCTCATAATCTTTTTAGCATAGGGCAGCTCTGCGACAAAGGACTAGAAGTAACGTTTAGGGCTAAGAACTGCAGTGTTAAGAACATGGATGGAAAAGAAATCTTAACTGGTTCCCGAAAATCTAACCTTTACATCATTGACGTATCCAAGCTTGTAGTGAAGGATAACATTTGCCTACTATCAAAAGCCTCTTCAAAAGACTCTTGGTTGTGGCATCGAAGATTATCCCATTTGAATTTTGATAATATCAACAAGCTGGCTGCAAAGCAATTGGTCAAAGGACTTCCTGAGTTGCGCTACGAAAAGGACCATCTGTGTGGAGCATGTGAGAAAGGAAAAATGAAACGATCATCTCACAAACCAAAGCCCGAACCATCAACAAAAAGAGTTTTGGAGTTACTTCATATGGATTTATGCGGACCGATGAGAACTCAAAGCATAAATGGAAAACGATATGTGTTGGTTATCGTTGATGATTATTCTCGATATACCTGGGTTAGGTTCTTGCGTTCCAAGGACGAGACAGCTCAATAAATCATTGCTTTTATCAAGAGTGTCGAGACCCAACAGCAGCTGTCAGTACAATCAATCAGATCAGATAACGGCACGGAGTTCAAGAACTCGGTAGTGGAGGGCTTCCTTCGATCCAAAGGGATTCAGCTTCAATACTCTGCTGCTCGAACACCTCAACAAAATGGGATCGTGGAAAGGCGTAACCGTACGCTAGTAGAAGCCGCTCGTACAATGCTCACATACTCAAAGCTACCTCCGTTCTTGTGGGCCGAAGCCGTATCAACAGCATGTTATACACAGAATCGCTCCATCATCCATAAGCGCTTTAACAAAACTCCTTACCAACTCTTTTTGAATAAAGTACCATTTATCAAGTACTTACGTGTATTTGGTTGCAGGTGCTATGTGCTGAATGACAGAGACAACCTCGGGAAATTTAACGAAAAGGCTGATGAAGCGATCTTCATTGGATACTCATCTAGGGGTGAGCGACGAGTACCATTTCCCGAACCCGAATCGGTACCGAACCGGTACCGGTCGAATTAATATATTCGGTTCGGTATTCGGTTTTTAAATTAGCTAAAATTTGGTATTCGGTATTCGGTTTTTAAATTAGCTAAAATTCGGTATTCGGGACCGAACCGGCACCGTATAAAATTATACGGTTCGGTATTCGGTTCTTTCAAAACTAATAATTCGGTTTCGGTATTTTCGGGATCGGTACCGGTTCGGTTCGGTCCGGTACCGAGCTCACCCCTATACTCATCCAACTCGAAGGCTTATCGCGCATTCAATACCCGAACCAGAACAGTCAATGAAAGTGTGCACGTCACATTTGATGAGTTGGCTGAACTGGCACCCGAAGTTGATCAATCAGGACCACGCATTACTCAAATGCCTGGAGACTCTTCGAATAACCCCATTTCTTTTTCTTCTTCTGTTTTGGTTAATTTATTTGATCCTTTTTATGTTGAATTTTTCGGTCCTAACGCTAGTGTGTCTAATGTTGTTAATAATGTAGGTAATCCTTCCAGTTCAACTGCGCCGCAAAGTTTCTCCGCTCCATCTTCATCAACATATCCTCATCCATCCACATCATCCACCGACACATCCGCAGTTGAATCTACTCCTGTAATACCCTCACATATAATACCAACGATTCTTCCTTCACCTGAACACTCGGAAATTGAACCAGAACCTGTGGTACCATCATTTGAATCCATTGACCATGAATCCTCATCCATCCCCATATTAACCACAGAGGTTCCATCCCGAGCACCCCTTCCACACGAGATCAAATGGAACCGCAGTCACCCAACAGAGCAAATCATTGGTGACGTATCAACAGGAGTCCAAACTCGTAGGGCATCTGCTAATGAATGTCTCTACGCATCATTCTTAAGTATGATAGAGCCCGCTCGTGTGGATGAAGCCCTGACAGATCCGGATTGGATAGTTGCAATGCAAGAGGAACTCAACCAGTTTGAACAGCTAAGAGTATGGTGGTTAGTTCCCAAACCAAAAGACCGCACAGTTATCGGAACAAAGTGGATCTTCAAGAACAAACGAGATGAGAACGGCATTGTGATAAGGAACAAAGCAAGACTTGTTGCCAAAGGCTACCGACAACAAGAAGGGATAGATTGTGACGAGACCTTCGCTCCAGTTGCACGGATCGAAGCAATCAGAATCTTCTTGGCGTACGCGGCACACAAAGACTTCAAAGTGTACCAAATGGACGTCAAGACTGCCTTTCTAAACGGTGAACTTAACGAGGAAGTGTATGTTGAACAACCACAAGGCTTTGTTGATGCACATAAACCAGACCATGTTTATGTGCTAGATAAGGCCCTCTATGGTTTAAAACAAGCACCTCGAGCATGGTATGATAGTCTTTAGAATTTCCTTATTTCTGCTGGTTTCTATAAAGGTGTGGTGGACACAACTCTGTTCACTAAAAGGGAAGGCCCACATATAATGCTAGTACAGATTTATGTCGACGATATTATATTTGGATCTACTGACAGTAATTTTTGTAAGGATTTTTCAGCCCTAATGGAGTCCCGGTTTGAGATGAGTATGATGGGGGAAATGAACTTTTTCCTCGGATTACAAGTCAAACAACTTGAGGATGGGATTTTTGGGAACCAGTCGAAATATACTCTTGACATTCTCAAGAAGTATAAGTTAGACTCTTGCACGAGTATCGCAACTCCCATGGCCTCCAACTGTAAGTTAGACACCGATCCTTCCGGAAAAAGTGTCGATAATACAACTTACAGAGGGATGATAGGATCCTTACTATATTTGACTGCCAGTAGGCCGGATATAGTGTTTTCAACATGTCTTTGTGCTAGATTTCAGGCCGACCCAAAAGAATCACACCTAACTGCGGTAAAACGCATTTTTCGTTATCTTAAGGGTACACCCGAACTTGGTCTATGGTATCCAAATGGAACCGATTTCGATCTTACCGCGTTTTCGGATGCTGATTTTGCAGGTTGTAGAGTGGACAGAAAAAGCACATCGGGAGGAATACAGTTTTTAGGCGATAGACCGGTGAGTTGGTCTTCCAAAAAGCAGAATTGTGTTTCCACATCTACAGCTGAGGCTGAGTATGTAGCAGCTGCAAGCTGTTGCTCTCAAGTGCTGTGGATGAGAACACAATTACGCGATTATGGGTTCTCACTCACCAATATCCCTATTTACTGTGATTCTCGAAGTGCAATTGACATCTCTTGCAATCCCGTGCAGCACTCTCGAACAAAACACATAGATATCAGGTATCATTTTATTAAAGATCACGTGGAAAAGGGAACCATTGAGTTGTATTTTGTTGGCACGGAATATCAACTTGCGGATATATTTACTAAAGCTTTAGACGAACCTCGTTTTCAGTTTTTAGTATCCCATATCGGCATGTTGAATCCGCCTTCCAATTAAATATCAGATATTGTCTTAAATAATTCTATTTCAATCTATCATGATTGAAATTCCTTTATTTTGGAAAATAACTGTTATTTAAATCTAAGGATTATGTCACAAGATTGAAATTCAATATTTCCTTATCTGCGTATATTTTTAATAATTAATGATCCTGATAAATTGCTGTGTGAATTGTTCATCACGGAGTGTGATGCAAACAATATCCAGGTTTGTCTGTACTTGAAAGGTTAAAAATGGTTGTCGCGTTTAAAATCTGAAAAAGAAAAGGAAAAAGGACCAATATTCATTTGAGGGGGAGTAGATTGTTAGGATTTTAAATTTTATAATTCTGTGTTTCTTCTTATTTCTTTTATAGTTATATTTTTGAATTTTAGGTTAGTCTTAATTTTAATTTTTAATTTTAAGGTTTAATTTAATAAGTCAGAAAATCACAAAAAGATTTTAATTGTTCAAATTTATCAAAAAACCAAAAACATTTTAGTTTATTTTAGCTTATTTTTATCTTAAATTAAATGATCCAAGAAAATACCAAAAATATTTCATGTTGTTGTTTCAAAGAAAACCTCAAAAAGATGCAATAAAAATTGGGCCAAAGTTTTTAATTTTGTTTTGATTAATTTCAGGCCCATTATATTTTAACTTTGTGTGTGTTTGTTGAGTCCAAAACCGCCGGCCCACCTTTCCTTTTGGGACGCGGATCCTCTCTGACCCGACCCACGACCCACGCGGCTTTAAATAGGGTGGTCAACGGTCAAATAGTCACTTTCTTCATCTCCAAGATATTTCTTCTCTCTTTCATCTCCTTCCTTCCCGACGAACACCACCGCCGATCCACCATATCCACCATCTTCAAGCTTTTGGAACATCAAAATCTTTTGTTTTTCTTGCATTTTCTATCATCTGCACTATCAGGTAACACTCTTTTCAATTTATTTTAGTCTTTAACTTCCTAGTTTACTTGTTTGATTCTCATATTTTTATTAACTTTTCATTTCGGTTTTTGCTCTTTTTACTTACTGAAATGTGTTATTTTTCCTTAGTAGTAGTTAGATAAAATGTTCCTTAGGTTGTTTTAGACTAGGATCTGTAATTTCATGCATTTCCATTAACATTCAAACTGTTCACGTTTATTTTTTGCATGAACATTAACTGCACTCATGCAGTTTCGGATGTCCAAATTCGGACCACCACCCGAATTCGGATGTCCGACTTAGACTAGATTCAAAAATTTTCCAACTACAAAATCGATTTCGGACCACTGTTGATCCGAATTCGGACCATCAGAGTAGGGTCAAAATTTTCAAAACTTGAAAATTGTCTAAGTCTGTTCACCACTGTGCATCCAAATTCGGATGATACCCGGATTCGGTCCCCATCCGAATTCCAGGTACCATCCGAAATTAGGACTTTTCCATATCATTGCATGCATTTACACAAGTCATCAACCGAATTCGGACCATGTTCATAACACATCCGAATTCGGACCTATTTCATCCATTCCATGCCTCGTACTTCGGACCATCATCCGAATTCGGTCCCCAGTTTCACCTAATCCGAATTCGGTCCCCACCTCACCTCATTCATGCATCATTCGATTTCGGACGGATCCGAATTCGATGACACTGTTCATCCGAATTCGGACCATCCAAAATCCAACACTTAGGATTTTTTAAAAATTTTTCATTTTTCATGTTTTCCATTTCTGCATTTTCATATAAATTAAAAATCACAAAAATAGTTCCATCCAAGTGCACCATTGATTAGAGTTAGGATCAGTGTTTGAGTGAAACGGTCTTATCTAACATCGGTCTCTAAACGATTGACTTTGGACTTTATTAGTGGAATTTTATTCTGCTAATAAAGACCCGATGTTAAACAGATCAGACAATTTCTATTTCACACTCATCTAGACTTCACATCAATGCATTATCATATCAAGTCTTATGATTCTAACTTTGTTTCACTTTGCAGGATAATGGATCCCGCAATCGTTCTCACCGTACCCCATCCTCCAATTCCGAATAATAATGCTCAGCTACCCGAGGAATCCATTCTGCCAAGCGCCGAGTTTGTCGAGTTTATCCCACATAACTGGCAACTCGACGTCTCCATCCTTCCAAAAGAATCCCAAACCCTTGCCTTCGACATCCTCACCCGCCATCCCATATTTTACGCCCTTTCAACTGTCATAGCTGTTCCCCAGATTTACCTCCAACAATTCTGGAACAGACTCCAATATATAACCGACCCCGAACCTCACTTCACCTCCACCATTGACTGCGTTCCAGTCAAAATCACCACCGCAGCCATCCGCCACATTCTTCGTCTACCCATAGAAGACTACCTTCCCACCGTTGACTCATTCGACCCAAACCCATCCGTATTTGAATCCCTATCTGAGATACAAACTCTAGGGTATGACGGCCCTCTTACAAAACCATCAGACTTCCGCACGAAAAACCTTCAGTCCCACTGGCGGATTCTCTTCGATGTGCTGAACAAATGCCTCACAGCCAAGCATTCCGGTCATGACTCGGCGTCGGCCCAGGTATTAGCCATGTTCACAGGCTTTGCCTTCGACCGACACGTGGACTATGTCGCTTTCATTTTTGAAGAATTACGAAGAGTCCATGTCGAAAGAAGCACCAAGAAAGGCCGCAAGTATGTTCCCTATCAAAGATTCCTTCAACTCATCATCCAGTGTGCAATGGATCAGGACGAAGACATACATGAACGCCCGGAGGCTGATGTCTACGCCACAGTGGCAATCCAAAAGTTAACTCTGCCAAAGGGGGCCCCGACGGTACAGGTGATGAAAATTCCTCTATCTACTCTTACGAGGTCAAGGGGCACAGAGCGGGTAAGGGAATATATAAGAGAGAATTATCCGGATGAGTCTCAGTCGGAATCGACTGAGACTAACCAGTCCGAAGGTGAGCACCGAGAGAGTGAGCATGAGGGAGAATGGATGGATGTCCAACAGTTTATGGGTTTCGGTGAGAGGGAGGCTGAGATTGTAAGGGAGGGAGCTGTAGGTGAGACGGCAGAGACGGCGGATTCTGAAAGAACCGTCTCTGTCGTAAGAGCGAGGGATATTCAGTCTGAGGGTGAACCAAGCCCTGTTAGCCGGACTCCCTTTCAAAAGACCGTTAGTCCAGTGGTCGAAACAACCCCCACCATCCACTTGGTTTCCCCTCAAAGGGAAACCACTTCATTCCATGGGGATCTTCCACACACTCCATCGCCCTCTCATTCGGAGAGCGGAGGTGTTGAAAGAGGTCACACTCCTCCCCACGTGACCGAACTTCCTTAACCCACGATTCCATCCCCACATATACACACCGCGCACGATGCCTTTGTGGCATCCCCAAGAGCTGCCTCCGTGGCAGCTCAACAAACTTCTGGATCTGAGCGTCCCGTAGTGGAGCCAGAGATGACGGAAGGAATACCGGGAGTGGCTCAATCAACGCCGTCCACTTCCGGCCATCTCCTCATCAATCTGGAGATGTTAACGGCAGCATTACGTGCTGCCGGAATGGTTACCCGGGCTGACCTGGACGCCCAAAGGGAGGCCGCCGAGGACCGTCACACCGCCCTTCTTTCTCTTATCAAGGGTAAGGGTGTCGCCTCCGAAGCTGGCCCCTCACCAGGTTCCCATTCAGTCCAAATTCAGATAGCCGAGCTCTTGGACAAGATCGATGCTCTTAATCGTCTAATTCTTCAAGTCCGGAGCAGCTCAATTCGCGAATGGATCGCCTCGAGTCGGCGGTCATAGACCTTCAGTGCCGCACTCAGGCCGAGGCCCCTAAAAGAAAGCATGACGACCAGGACGACCCTGATCGTCATGAGGGGGAGAAACGTCAAAAGGTTCATCATGAGGGCTCGATGATTATTCTAGGGGGAGCAGAGGCTGAAGCCACAGAAATTAGAGGGTCTGGGTCCGGGGATCAGACTTATGAGGCTACGGAAGCAATGATGATAGATTATGAACCTCTACAAATTGAGGGCCCAGCTCCGTTAGATCCCATGTCAGCAATGGTGATTTATGAGCCCAAATATGAAAAAGTCGAAATCATATTAGTGTCTGACTCAGATTCTGATAATGATACCGACTATACATTTCTCACACCAAAACCTGAACCCCAATCTCCACAAAAATCACCTCCAATTCCAATTGAAATTTTGGATTCTCCACCCCATGAACCCCAACCACAAACATCTTCTTCCATCCAACCACCTTCAGTCACTCCCACAGAAACTCCATCAATCCAACCCACTCCCACACCTAAAGACCCTCCACCAGTTATACGTACCCCATCAGTCCAATCAACCCTTCCAACTCAATCAGCTCCGCATGCCCATATCGCTGAAACTTCCGGAGCCAGAACTGTCGACTGTTTTGATACTAAAGAAGTCTCCGCATCATATGACAGGACAGACGAGGAATGGATAAAGTGGTACTCATGGGGAGAAGTCCACACTCTGGATGCGGAAACAAAAGAAGGGTTATGTCAGGACCGAAGAGACCGTGTATTGAAACTTCTTGAGGCTCCTCCTCAAGAATTAGAAGAACCTCAGGTCCAAGGGTTAAAAGAATTTTTGAAGAAGTTCCCGGCTGATCAATTTCAAAATCCTTTCTTGGAAGAAATGTTCAAAATGGTCTTCAGAAAGAAGCCGGGATCTTACAGTAGACGTCCTCTAATGGTAATGACCGATGCTTCTCGATGCGTTCAAGCTGAATACAATCAGATGATGCTTAGAGAAACGAGAGACAAGAGCAAATACTGGTCAAAGTCCAAAATAGTCAGAATCAATAACATTCACATGTACAAGAGAGCCAGAGTCTACACTCCAGCCTTCGAGGTACTTAGAGAAGACGGTACTATTCAAGAACTGTATGAAAGCGACCTTGACTTCGTAAACATAGACGACGTAGAGCGTCTGCACAGAAAGTTGGTCAATAGATTCAAGGGTCGTCTGACACATATGACTGCTTTAGCAGCCCTTGTTCGATGCATGAATCGCCGATCAATCATTATGTGCCTCAGAGATTTCCAGATGGCGATTGAGAGTGCCTTAGTCAAAGTGGGTCTGAAAGCTCCTGAACAAGATGTATTTTTGCTAGACCACTATCCTGCTTACAAAGTTTTGCTTCGAGGACAGCCAGGGGTTATCTTCTTGAACCAGAAAGGACATAAAAGATTCATGCGCTTTGAGGATCTTCCTTGTTACTCCGACGGCACTATCAGATTGGTTCGAGCAGCGCTTACTCAGAAAGTTCAAGACTTTGACGCTCAACCAAATCCAGAACTTAGATGCTCACCACAGGAGATACAGGATACACTCAGCGGCATTGAATACCTGAACAAAAGGCTACATCTGAGACAAGTAACCAGACGTTTCGACGTCATACTTGGTCTTCGAGAATCTACAGACCATGCCCGAGTTCCAGGACCTCCTAAGTGATCGAAAAGGGGGAGATTGTTAGATTTATTGTTTCGATCCTAGGAGTTGTTTTGTAATATTTATTATCTTTGTAATTTGTCTTCTATGTTATTTCTATGTAATTTATGTTTAAGGAATAGTGTAGGGGCCAAAGTTGCCAATGTATGAAAGATAATTAAAGGAGCCTACAAAAGGCTCCTAGGGTTGCTTTTTGGTAACACACGGTTGACAATTTGAAATACCACAGCCGCCACTGTTCACTTCTCTCAAAACATTCATATTGTCTTCTTCTTTATTATTACACATTTTATTGAGCTTGATTCTTCATGTGTATGATAAGAATATCATTAAGGTGCTGAATATTTACGGGAATACAACATTACAGAGGAGTTGGTTACTTTTTTTGAATATTTATTCCTTATTTATTTCTAATTTACCTATTATAGTTAATTCAATATATTTAATTTTACACATTCAATATTCCAGGAATACCCTTAGTGCACCCTTATTTGATTCTTTGGTGCACAAAAGTTTCTAGAGGTGCCTCGGTGCATAAAAGTTCTCAATTGAATATCAATATATATATATATATATATATATATATATATATATATATATATATATATATATATATATATATATATATAGTCAGGTTCAAATAAGTACCTCTCGAAATCAAGTGCACCCGAAGGTACCAACCTTAAAAAACTTTTTTAATTTTTTTTCCACATAACTATGTTTAATTTAATGTTATATGCATGATATATGAATTTCACATACATTCACTCTTTCTGTGTCCTTAAAAATTATGTGAATGCTCAATGCATATTTATGTGAATGGTCATCCATGTGAATGGTCATTTCACTCAATGTGAATGGTGTGAATGACCATTCACATGATCTTTTTTTACCATTCACAATATTTATGACGTTGTTCCTTTTGAAAAAAAGTCTTATAATGTTGTTTTATACATGTCTATTTAAAAAAAATATATGTGAATGATCATTCACATTAGGGTACGTTGGGTACGCTGGAATCTCATAGGTACGCTGATGAACCTGATTCTATATATATATATATATATATATATATATATATATATATATATATATATATATATATATATATATATATATATATATATATATAGATTTAGATTTAGGTTCAAGTGAGTACCACCCATTATGCAGCGCAACAGAAGGTACCAATCTTAAAAGTAATTTTTTTGAAATTTTTTTCATGAACATGTTTGAATTAGCATTAAAAAGATCATATGTGAATTTCACGCAAATCCGAACACTCTAAGTGCATGAAAACACACATCACATAAATGTGTGTTCCCATATATTCAAAATTATATAAGTGTGTGTTCACATCATTTTTTCGGAGTTAGGAGATGTGAATGTATGTGAAATTTACATATGATCTTCATAATTTTAGTTAAAACATGTTTATGAAAAAAAAATTAATTAAAACATGTTAATTTAATTTGAAATTCTTGCATACTCTTTGGAATTATGGGTATAATTGAGTCGAGTATCATCTTGTTCGAGCTCGAACTCGATAATAAAACTCGAGCTCAAAACTTGACTCGAGCT